>JANDJZ010000598.1:0-23043 GCA_027943245.1 Acanthamoeba sp. SK_2022b | reverse complement strand
TCCCACCACTTTACCCACAACCCGGGTGCGTCCCCTTCATTATTTGATAATTCTGTTGAACAGCTTCTTTTATTTGTCTATCTTGTTGTTTGTTCTTATTCTCAAAATTAATACTTGACTTATTTTTAATGGGGAAAATTAATTTAGGAAACTTCTCAAAATCGTTCTTTGGTGGGCTCAGGTGGGCTGAGCACTCGGGCGAGGCCATCCTGCGCCAGAGTGAGCAGTGCATCGAGGGCGCCATGGCCAAGCTGGCCGCGCTCGGCTACTCGGCGTCGGATGTAAAGGCCGTGGGCGTCACCAACCAGCGCGAGACGACCATCGTATGGGACCGCATCACCGGTTTACCGCTCTACAACGCCATCGGTACCGTAGTATGTGCTGTGCTGTGTAGTACGGCCACTTACATATATCATCATGGATGCGGGCGCACACAGTGTGGCTGGACAGCAGAACGCACTCGATTGTGGAGGAGCTGCTCAGGCAGGAGAACTTCCAGGCGGCGGGCAAGGACACGCTGCGACCCATCTGCGGCCTGCCGCTCTCGACCTACTTCTCCGCCACCAAGCTCATGTGGCTCATCAAGAACGTGCCCGCCGTACAGAAGGCCATCCAGGAGGACCGCTGCATCTTTGGCACCATCGACACCTGGCTCATCTGGGTAGGTCCCTCCTTCCACAAGCGTTGTTTTTCTTTTCCTTTCTTTTCTTTTCTTCGTTTTTCATACGGAAAGAAATGTTTTTATTAAATGTACTCGTGTCTTACAGAACCTCACGGGTGGTCCTAACGGCGGAGCACACGTGACGGACGTTACGAACGCGAGCCGCACCATGCTCATGGACCTGAAGACCCTCCAGTGGGACTCGTCTGCGTGCGAGTGCGTGCCCTGTTTCCATTCAATTCCTTGCATTCCACTTGCCTTCATTCCAGGTTCTTTGGAATGCATTTCGCGCATTCCCATGACTCACAAGTAGAGCACACAACACCTCTCCTCCACGTCGCCAGGATGTTTGGGATCCCGATGTCGATTCTTCCCCGGATTCGAAGCTCGGCCGAGGAGTACGGGCGCTTCATTTCGGGTCCGCTTGACGGCGTCCCCATCACTTGCGTACGCGCGGCCTTCTCCAGTTACACCTTGCTCATGCGTGCAGCGATGACTCACCTCTCTCTCCCTTTGCGTTTGTGTTTTTATGTTTATAATAAAACAATTATAATTTTAATTATAATTATTGTGTTGCTTTGCCGATCAGTGTTTGGGCGACCAGCAGGCAGCGCTGGTGGGCCACCTGTGCTTTGAGCGGGGCGAGGCAAAGAACACATACGGGACGGGCTGCTTCCTCCTGGTCAACACGGGCGAGGAGATCGTGCACAGCAAGCACGGCCTCACCACCGTTGGGTCCGTGTCCCTCCCGCCCACGCACTCACGTGTGCACTCTCGTGGCTCACTGCGCGTGCGCGTGAGCAGATATCAATTGGGCCCGAACGAGGCGCCACACTACGCGCTGGAGGGCGCCGTCGCCATGGCGGGCGAGTCGGTGAGGTGGCTCCTGCAGGACATGCAGCTCATCTCCTCCTACTCCGAAATCGGTACAGCCAATCAGAATAATTCATTTTTTCTTAATTTTATTTTATTTTGTGTAGAGCCAGAACAACCACCACTCGTATGAGAATGGTCGCCCACACTCACCCCCCCTCTCCTACACACTAGAACCGCTGGCCGGGTCGGTCGACGACGCCGGCGGCATGTATTTCGTACCGGCCTTCACCGGCCTCTTGGCGCCCCACTGGCGAAGCGATGCTCGCGGGTACACTCAGCTGTTGATGAAGATGACGAAGATGATGATGAATAGGACGATGGTGAATTGATCGGTTGTGGTTGGTTGGGGCTGCGTGTGCGCAGTGTGGCGGTGGGGATGAGCTCGACGACGAAGCGCGCCCACTTTGTCCGAGCGGTGCTCGAGGGCGTGGCCTTCCAGACGTGCGAGGTGCTGGATGCGCTGACCTGCGACTCCGACCTGCGACTCAAGTCGCTCAAGGTGGGCGGCGGCATGGCCGTCAACAACCTCTTCCTCCAAATCCAGGCCGACCTGCTCGGCATCGAAGTCAGTACGTCGACTCATCTCGCTCCTGCCATTGGCCCACAGTTGCCGTTGCCTAACGGCACCGATTGGCGACCAGCGCGCGGGCCGACGGTGGAGACGACGGCGCTGGGCGCGGCGGTGGGGGCTGGCCTCGCGGTGGGCGTCTACTCGCGCGACCTCCTCACCGAGCTGCACGCGCACGCTGAGACCGCCTTCAAGCCCAAGATGGACTCTGCCGTGCGTCACGAGAAGGCCAAGGGCTGGGCCAAGGCCGTGCGCAAGTCCTTTGCCGACGACTGCGCCGTCGCCCAGGCGTAAGCGAGGGACCAGACTGTATTTACGATCACTATTTAATTTATTTATCCTATCGAGTGCATTTGCTCCGTGCGCACCTGCTGTCCTGCCGGCACCTGTGAGTAAAAGTAGGAATGAGGTTGGAGAGAGGGCTGTACTTGGTGTTTGGGCATGGTCAAAAAGAACTGAGGCTTGAATGCGGCGCCTCAATACCTGGTCAGAACGACAGCTTCCAAGGAGTTGGTAGAAGCTCCATTGCATAGTTACAAGCCTATGGAGCAATGCATGGCAACCGCAGATGTGCAACCTTGACTTTTCTACCTATCCTCCCATGAGTCCAAGAGAGACTCCACGGGTTGGTGCAGAAGTGTACTTTGGCATCATGGACTGTTGGTTTTACCAGGTTATTGTGGACCCTAGGCCAAATTCTGGTGTGAGCTTGATGATGGACAGTCTGCTACAAGTGCAGACATTGAAACATAGCAGTACTTAGTATGACACATATGTTGCACCACCATTGAGACCGCTACATAGGGCTGCACCGCCTTTCCTTGACTTTCCCAACGAATCACGAATGCCTCTCAAATATTGGAGTCATCAATGCTGCAACTGGCTCAAGGCGTGTGGCCGTCCACAGCACAGCGTGTGTGGCTCGCCAGAGTCATCTCTGACTTTTCACATGCCCTGGAGCGCCCGAGCAGCAGGTAATGGAGACCGACCTCAACTATAAAGACTGGCTTTGCTGTCTTTCCTTCGATCAACGGACGGCGCCAGAAGCTGAACACAACAACCTACCGCTGAACCCTCACAATTATGAAACGCTTCATTTTACTCGCCTTATTCGCTCTCTTCTGTTACGCTGCTGCAGGTACTCTACAACCCTAACCACTGCAGAGGACTGATCGACCACAACTCACTCAGTACTTTGACACAGACTGTAGTGTGAGCATCAAACAGACATTAGGCAGCGCATGGAAACAGGACGGCAAAGACATGTCTCAGTGGAACGTACAACTGACTGCCGGCTCGGCTACGATCAAGTCGATCGAGCTCTCCATCACCGGCGCTCGGCTCGTCCAGACGTGGGAGCTCACCCAGCAATCGAACGGCCTATTCACTCTGCCTGACTACCGCCTCCAGGCTGGCGGCCTTGCCGCTGGCCAGGTCCACCAGTTCGGTTACATCTGGGAGTCGGCCTCGCAGGCGGTCATCATGGTCTCCGCCATCAACTGCGGCGCAGTCGTTTCGGCCTCTCCTTCCGCCGCTCCCAGCCCCAGCGCTTCGCCAGTCGCAAGCCCGTATGCCTCGCCCTCCGCAGCTCCTTCGATCGTGGCCACGCCCCCGCCCTCCGGCTGCAGCTTGAGCGTCGCCCAGACTGCTCGCTCGGCCAGTGCTGGCGGCAGCTGGACCGACGGCGTCTACCACTACCAGCTCTTCGACTTGGCCATCACCAACAATGGCAACCGTGCTGTCGACGGCGCTCAGCTGACCATCGCCCTGGCTGCCGGGCAGGACGTGAGCCAGTCGTGGAACATCGTGCTCAAGAGTGGCTCGACTTACACGATCACCAACTCCTACGGCCAGCTCCAGGTCGGCTTGACCCTCGGCGCTGGCTACGTTCTACGCTCGTCTGCTGGCCAGCCCGCCGCTCCTGCAATTACGGTTGACTCGGTGACCTGCCCCGGTGGCGTCCCCTCCAGCCCTTCGCCGTCAGCAGCACCCGCCAGCCCGAGCGCCTCGCCCGCTGCCCCTTCTGCCTCGCCTTCGCCCTCACCCGTCATCGTGGCATCTCCCCTGCCCAGCCCGGCCAATGGCTGCAGCGCTCTGGTTACCGTCACCGCTCGCTCCGCTGCTGCGGGTGGCGTGTGGACCGAGAACGGCAACACCTTCCAGATCTTCCACATCGACATCACCAACAACGGCCAGCACCCGGTCAACGGCGGCGTTATCACGTTCGACTTTGTTGAGGCCAGCGCCAGCGTCACTCAGTTCTGGGAGCTGAACAGGCAGGGTTCGACCAACGCCTTTAACGTTGCCTTCACCTACGGCCCGCTCCAGGTGGGCGCTACCCAGGGTGCAGGCATCGTGGTTGGCGTGGCTGGCTCTTCGCCCGCGGCCAAGCCCAGTGTTTCTATCAACTCCTTCCGCTGCCAGTAAGCTCCGTCGCTTTGTCTATCACTAACTGTATGAACCATTTATGTACTCTTCTTGGCTAAAGTTTATATACTCTTGTTGGCTGGCTATACGCAAATCAAACTTCGCTTGATGGTTTTTGGCAAAGCTCTTCTGTGCTGCGATTAGTCTCGTTCATCGGCAGTGATCAGCAACGACATTGCCCAATTTCGTTTCAATTCCTGGAAGGTGATATCACAGGTTATGGCGTTTGGCTGGGGAGAAAAAGCTGTCCTGGTCGAAACGCCCCTCTCCCCACAACCGGCATCACCACATCATGGAACAGCTTCCTTATCCTTCCCAATTCGACGACCCCACTCATGGTGACCTAGTCATCATCCTTAACGACACCCAAGCCAAGTTCCACATACACCGCGCCTTCCTGGAGACAGCCTCGCCTGTGTTTGCTGCCCTGTTGACAAACGGCATGAAGGAGACTTCCCAGACCACCATCCACATCGTCGAGGAGGCAACCTACGCTCGGGCTTTTGGGCAGCTGCTCTCGTTCCTTTACCCCTACTCCCATCACATTGGCAAGAAAAACGTGAAGGCCATGCTCTACTTCAGCAACAAGTACCAGATGCATCCCAAGCTGGCGACCCAATGTGAGCGCTTCCTGCTGAGGAAACCGAGGTCGTGGGAATTCCTGCACTTGGCTCAGCAATACGGCCTGGAGAAACTACTCGACGCTCACATCTCGTGGGCAGCCCGTCAGGTGGTGCGGATGCGCGACGTGAACGCAGAAGGGTGGAACCTCCCTCCCGACACCCTACGGAGAATATTGGTCAACATCGGGTCCACTTTGAACAACATCAGGACCACTGGTATACTCGGACATTACTTTGATTTTGCAATTTGACCAATTCGCAGACCAGCGGTGTCGTTGTGGACATGTTACGAATACAACAGCCCTGTGCTTCCTATCCTTTAGCCACTACAACTCGGGGTAGAGAGGGGGGGGGGCAAAAAGATATGATTTCCCTGGTTTGAGGAGAGAGCCACACAAGAAATGTTTGAGGATACACTCTATGATCGCCCCTTCAAAAACGCAGTGGACGGCCATCAGTAGATGCCTCGGGCGCGGTCCTGGCCGAAGTGGGCGTGGATCTCCTTGGCGATGAGGGCCAGGAGGCCGCCGATGATGACCAGCGCCAGCACCAGGCTCAGGATGCCCGCCGTACGATTGCCGCCCTTGGGCACGTGCGGGCTGGCCAGAGCACATAGCCGGCGAACACGAATGCATAAGAAGAGACACACACGCGACGAGGGGACAAGGCGGAGTAGTACTTGTAGTAGTCGTAGGGGGAATAGCCGAGGCCGAGCTCGATGGTCTGCATGGTCTTCTCGTTCTCCTGCCTCACAAACAGCGGCAGCGGCACAAAGTGAAAGTTGGGCGCCACGCTCTGCGTTGACTCCTATTTGTTTTTTTTTTCAATTTTTTTAAAAAATAAAAACAAATTCAAGTCAGTATTTCCATTAAAGGATAAAAATAAAAATAAATAGAAAATAGAATGGAAGACAGAGAGAGAACCATGTTGATAAACTTGAGAAGGTTGGCCACGGCAGCGCCCCTGTCGGTCATGTCGATCATGTTTTGGTAGACCAGCGCGTACGAGAACGTCACCAGCGGATAGGTCGCATGCCCTGCAGCCCCCGCCCGACGATCTCGTTCAGCACACACGCACGCGCACACGCGCACACCGCCACGTACCGGCCTCGTTGACGAGGGAGAAGCTCTCCCAGCTGTCGCCAGCGCCGGGCAGACCGAACCCGCCGAAATCGGGGGAGTGGTCCAGGCACGCCGCCAGCACGCTCTCCTGCGTGGGCCGCGTCCAATAGCCCGCGGTGTTCTTCACCATCGCCGTCGACAGCCTGCAAAATTATATAATTAAATTAAATAATTAAATAATTAATAAAAATAAAAATATAGAATTAAATGGAAATATGAAACACTCGACTCGAGTACCCGGAGTTGACGGCAACGTCCCAGGCGACGTAGCCGATGGAGCCCACGCCGGCCTTGACGGTCGCCGCCACGCCCGAGCTAAGCAGGGCGGGCACCACCCCGGCCGGCCAATCCACCGTCAGCGACGAACCTAGCCATGCGCGTCCCGGTGAATCTCGTTGATCGTGTGTGTGTGTGTGTGTGTGTGTGTGTGTGTGTGTGTGTGTGTGTGTGTGTGTGTGTGTGCGCGCGCGATGTGTGCGTATGCGCGATAGGAGAGGCGCGGTACCGAAGGGCCAGTAGGAGGAGCCGGTGGCCAGGAACTGCGAGAGGGTGAACGTCGATCCGGCGCCCTCCGCTCTCACCACCGGCTGCCCATCATCACCGTCGTCATCATCATCATCATCACCATCATCATCAGCCAAGACGCGCACTTGAACGAGGAGAGGGGCGAGGCGTACGAGGATGGGGCCGGCGTAGGCGAGACGCGGGTTGAACTGGAGGATGAGCGGGTCGTTCCAGTTGGTGATCTGGCGCGTGTAGATGCGCGCCACGATATCCGCCGTCAGGTTGAGCGGACCGCTGCGCGCGCGCGCGTGCGCGTGTGCGCGTGTGCGGTTAGAGAAAGGAGGACAGAGGGGGGAGGGGAGGGAGGAGGTGTCACCCGATCTGGTCGGCGGGGAGGTTGTAGACGAACTGGATGGCGCTGAGGGTGATCGGGAGGTGGAGGATGGGCGACTTGAGGCCGGCCACCTCGGCGTCGGTCAGCGGCGCCGACGAGACGGCAAAGTCGATCTGGTGCTGGCCGGCCAGCAGCAGCCTGTCCCCAATGTCCGAGCCTGCGTGCGTCGCATACCAGCGAGCCACGTCACGCGCGAGTTGTGGGCGAGTCGATTCGCGCGGGAAAAGGAGAGAGAGCGAGTAGTGGCGATACCAGTGCCGTTGTAGACGACGGTGACTCGGTTGTCGGTGATGGTCTGGAAGGAGCTGACCCACGACGGGTTCTGGTCGGTGCCTGGGAAGTGTGCGTCGTGTGTGTAGCGGGGGAGGGGGGGGGTCAGCAATTCAATTGGAACCGACGTCGACGTTGTGTGGGCGTCGCCTGTACCGGTCACGAGAATGCTCAGGGGGAGCGTGGCGCCCATGCCACGGATGGTGACGTCCGAGGCCGCGTGGGTCACAGCCACCAACAGGAGCGCCACCACGAGCACCGCTAGTCGTGTCATTGCGCTGCAGAACGTTCAAGCCAAAAAATATAATAAATATTAAATGAGTGATCTTGCAAAAACAAATCATTTGTTGTGGTTTTTACTCATCGATTATTTTAGCAATAATAAAAAATTTTCATTAAGTGTAAGAGTCATTCATCAAGGGGTTGGGGAGGCTTTGTTCCTCTTTAAGATTCGTTATTGAAGGAGACAAAGGCCTTTACCTTGTGAATGATGTCCCCTGGGCTTGAAAATGAGAATTGATTTTGTGAAGATGTCGCCTGCTGCGGTAAGGTTTCCGGAACGCGTCTTGTCTTGTTCTCCGCGTCTTTTATTGTCGACAACCACAACCTCTCGCTGAGCGTGATCGGCCTGATGATGATCGGACGCACGCAACAGCATAGCCACCGATGGGCGGCCTCACGGCGCGGCTAGCGCATCGGCAAGTGGGATCCAGCGGACCACATCTTCTTCGTCCTCCTCGTCGGCCGAAGCCATCGTCGCGCACACACGCCATGGCGTGTTGTCGTCCTCCAGGGGCGTGAACCGCATCCGATGCGCGCGCTGCGGTTGGTACATTCTGTGCGCGCGGGGCCAACGTCGACAGCCACGGGACACGGCGTAAGCAAGGCACGTTTGTGATTGGGGGAGGGCATCGGTTCCGGTTACATGGCTGTCGTGACAGAGGAACGTACAAACGGAGCAATCGCTCGCGATTCACCGGCGGGAGGAGCCTGGGCGCAGCCCCGTACGCCACGCTGCCATTCATCGTCGTGTGTGTGTGTGTGTGTGTGTGTGTGTGTGTGTGTGTGTGTGTGTGTGTGTAGTGGCATCAGTGCGGGGGCATTGAGTGACACGCACGCACATCTACCGCACGCACACGACATGTTGGCCAGATGGGTCGATGTGTAGGACCGCGGCCCGGCACATGAAGTCGTCTCGCGGCCTGGGGGCACTTGAAATCATCAACAGCCTGCCCTCGTGCATGGCCTGGTAGCCCTATGTTCCCCCATCATCGTCATGTGCGTGCCAGCGTTGCTATGCGCGGGTGGCGTGCACTCGGGCGGGTGTGTTGGAGTGTAAGAGAGAGATGGAAAGCGACGAACCTCGTAGACAAGGAGCGCGCTGCACACGATCAACTCAAACCCATGTCTCTCATTCCACTGTCGTGTGGGCTCTGCGGAAAATGAAGATTGGGGGGGGGGGCAATGACGGAGTCCATGAGTGTCGGAGTTCACGCAAGTGGAGTGGAGTGGAGTTTCTACTCGCTCCCCAATAGAAGCCGCTGCCCAGCGGAATCAACGACCAGGACTCCTGAATGTCTTCTGGTTTGGAGACCGCGATATCCTCCAGAGGCCCGTCCGTTTGAAGCTGAAACCTGGACACACGATGAGCATCTTGAACACACACACACAGAGAGAGAGATGCGCGCACATATCACACATACCGATCGAGAGCATCCAACTGTTCGAGCGAGTCGATGATGGGAGAGAGGTTGCCGCAGTAGACCTTGCCAGCCACGGTGGCTGCGAGCGGCATGCAGGCGAACGTGCGGTGGAGCTCGAACCACACCGCGCTGTCCCCGTAGCGCTGCTGGCACTGGTGTGCGAGACAGGGCCGGGAAGTCGGGGGAACTATCTCGTGCTCCTGCCGCAGCAGATGGACTTTGCTGGGATAGCGCACCTGCGCTCACACACACACACACACACACACACACACACACACACACACACACACACACACACACACACACACACACACACACACAACACGATCAACGAATGCTTGAGAATGCTATGGATGGGAATGCGAAGAACGGAGGCCGACCTTAAGAGCGAGGAGGAGAGAGAGGACCTCCAGACAGAACGGGCCGCGTCCGTACATGCCCATGAACAGATAGCCGGCGTTGGGCGGCTCGCCGCCTGCTCGTGGCCACACGAGCATCAGAGAGAACTCAACCACGACCAGGCCCAACGTGAACAGATGTACAGATGTGAAACAGGTTGAGGAGGTCCGTGAACTGGCCTCTGACACTGCCCACGATGATCATAGGAGCTTCCACGCGCAGCACGTTGCTCTCCCTCCGTAGCACGGCGCGCGCCTGTGGGACGACCGGCATGTCGCTGCTGAATGAGACAGAGAGAGATCTGTGCGGCGGTGGATGACGTGTCGCACCTTGGAGCAGAGGGCAGCCATGGTCTGGCAGGAGAGAGGTCGGCCCTCCTTGAGCTGGGCGAGCCTGACGTCGCTCACCGGCCACTGCGCATGCCATCGGAAGCAGCTCTTCCAGTCATCGAATCGCTTCTCCTTGACCTTCCACGCCTCTGGCGCTCCATTTAGCATGTTTTGTTGTCGACATCTCACTCGCCCGCACACACGCACGAACCTGGCGAGGTTATGGGAGGATAGGGCACGTCGGTGGGCAGGCGATAGGCCTTTGCTTTATCCCCCGGGTCGATGTCCCTGGACCACATTCGCGGCAGCTCCCGCTCCCTCAGCTCTGTTCGCATTGGCTCTTCTGTTCGCTTGGAACGATCAACAATCGCCACTGTGGCGGTTGCGCTGTGCGCGTGTGCGTACTGGTGGGCGGAGAGATGAGATGCCCGCCCACGTAGAAGCGAACGCTGGCGCGCGAGGACGAGGCGGACAAGAAGTCGGTGGAGGGTTGGGTAGCGTCGCCAGTTTCTGATGACGCTGGCGGCAAGGACGGCGTAGCAAAGAAGCGAACGAGATAAAGGCGATGCCACAACGCGTCGTCTGAGACCAACGCGTGAAGGCGAGCGCAGGTAGAGCCGATAGAGTACAGGCTAGCGACAGCTAGTTTGACACAGTCCTCCACCTGAATCCATCTCTTGATCTCATTCACCTTTGCACTTGCAGAATCCTCTTCTTCAAGCTGTGGGACAGGATGCGAGACTGGGTGCAGAGCGTCCTGTATGATACAATGGACGATGTTAAGAAGCACCTCATCGGGAAGCGTCTCAATCGTCGCTTGCCCTTCCCTCTCCATCTTTCCTTTTGTGACAATACCGCATGTCTAAAAATCATTACAAATCGTGTAAAATCAAAAAATCATTTACAAAATTGTGTAAAATCCAATCGTTGAGATTCCAAGAAGACAAGCCCCAGCAGGTTGTCAACCTCGCAAGCACGCCACTACCCACACATCTGCAACATGGCAGCCACACGCAGGGGATTATGGGGCAGCTACCTCATCGCGCTAGAACGACGGCCACTGTTAACAAAGGCGGCATCGGCAGGAATTCTAATGGGCGTGGGCGACGCCTTGGCCCAGACAATAGAACGACGAGGCGCCATCACAACAGCCGCGCGGATGGATGGCAGTACAGATGCCGTCGCCGCTCCATCTGCCACGGTCTCGGCTGTGGGTGGATACGATTGGAAACGAACGGGTCGATTGATGGCCTACGGCTTCCTCGCATCTGGTGCTTCTCCCTGTTTTTTTTTTTTTTTTGTCGATTATTTATAGAAATATTTTAATTAATTTATTTGTTTTATTAGGACCAATGATGCACGGGTGGTACAAGATGTTGGACACGGCCATTCCATCGGCCACCTTCAAGGCCTCCATAGTGAAGCTGTGCTTGGACCAGTCCATCGCAGCACCCACCCTCATCGCTTCCTTCTTCGTCGTTGTCGGGGTACGTGCGCACACACACGCACCCCACACACCAGCCTCACACCCACACCTCTTTCCGCCAAGGCGATGGAGGGCAAGAGTAGGGCCGAGCTGGAGGAGAAGCTGCGGCGAGACTACCTGGCCACCATGAAGGTGAACTGGAGCGTGTGGCCCCTCATATCCTTCATCAACTTCCGCTTCATTCCCCCGGCGCAGCGGTACCTCCCTTTCCCTCCCCAACAGGGGCAGGTCTCGTCGTGCGCGCGAGTGTGACTCACGCCCCACGCGCGAGGCGTTGCAATTACGACCAGAGCGTGTGGCTGACCCTTTGGCGTCCCGCAAACACAACATGTGCAGGGTCCTGTACGTGAGCTGCGTGAGCGTGTTGTGGAATGCCTACCTGTCCTGGGTCAATGCCCAGTGAGGCCCAACACCCGCCTTCTCGTGTCATTCGCGGGAACAAAACAAACATTAATACAAACAGAAGAGGTCAATTGGGTGGCAGGAAAGACAAACCACCAGACCGTGAACGTGCAACGTCGATATTTTATGCAGGTAATGTATTGGGCGATGTTGTCACAACAGATATCTGCTGGGTGGCGCGGCTAGCGGTTATCATCAACTTAGAGTCAAGACTTGCGGGAAGGTCGGCTGCGCGAGGCTTCGGAGACATAGTGGAAGAGGGCGGCGGCCTGCTCGCTCCGCATGCGGACGTCCTCGACGTCGCCAGACTGTTTGGGAGGCGGGCGGTGCCACCTCCGCTCCTGGCGCGCCGCCTCGCTCTCCCACCTGCTCAGGGCCGAAGTGTTCAACACGTAGGGAAGGGGACCAGCGGTGTTCATCTTTGTGTGTGGCGTGTGGTTTGGTGTGGCAACAAGAAACACAGGCCTTTATGCCGCTTGGGCGGTGCCGGAGTTGACGTGATTGGTAAACTGTCTTGGGAAGGCTTCGCGGGTGTCAACCATCGACGATCGACGATGGGGCCTTATCGTCACGCATCTGTGGTGTGGCTGCACCGGAGAGCCGCTGCGTGCCTCTCCAATGTGCTCACCTCAGTAACCGCGTTACCTAAACTTTGCGCCTCCTTAAACAAATAGTGGTGGGGCCATTGGTGAAATTCTCATCTTTATGCTTGTCGTTCTGGTCGCTGGAGACGGTAGTGATCGATTGCCACCGCCTGCCTCTGCATCCGGGACCGCTGCTCCTCGGGGTCTACTGTAATGCTTCGTCGCTGCCACCACAACAGCCTCCGGGTTCCTCTTTGCCGGGCCTCCTCTAGCTGGCGCTGCTCGCGCTCTTCCCATCTTCGGAGGGCCTGGGGGTCGTACGGAATGTAGCTCGAGACAGCCATCGACGGCATGGTAGTGGTGGTCGTCATTGTCCGGGCTTGTGCTTCGTGTGTGTGTGTGTGCTTGCAGTGACTGCGCAAGTGGTTTTGGGTTAAGCACGGCATGAGTTGCTGAGCGAAGAAAGGGCCGCTGCGGAGATCACCAAGGAGAGAACGATCTAGCACAGGTGGCGTAGGTGAAAATCCGCCAGCGCGGGCTTCCCGGCCAATCCCACAACGTGCTGGAACTGAAAGTCCGCACCACGGCTCTACCGTTCGGCCACCCTGTGACCCTGGCTTGTCCGCTTTGTTGCGAAAAGACAAACATGTTTCCAAGACTTTGACGTATCCACCACACCCCCCACTCTCTCCTCCTCTGGAGCGGTGGTGCATGTGCACACATCACTCTTAGCCGGCAGGCAACAGCTCGACCTGGACAGACCATGCCTCACACGAGTTCACAGATACGTTGAGTAACATTTATGACTTTCGTTCCACCTTATGGGACGGGGAGGGTGCATTCGAGTTGGTGAGATAGAGGGCGATGGCAACGGCCTGCTGCTCCTTGAGCTGCTTGTATTCCGTAGGGTCGAACCAGCGGCACCGCCGCAGCCTTTGTGGTTCGGGGAAGCTAGCCTCAGTAGCAGTCGTCGACCTGGGGTGTTGATGTCGCCTGCCTCTGTGGCGAACCAGCCCAGGTCGCGGCTTGGCCGTGCTGGTGGTAGTTTCTTCATGCGCTCCTCGTCTTCGGAGTATGTCGCAGTACAGGCGCGTGGGGGTAGTCATTGAAGCTGTCGCAGGAGTATTGGGCCAAAGGCTGGCAGGTACAAGGCATAGAGTCCGAGCCGGAGAATCGGGAGTCGGGATGTGCAACCATTGCGGCTGTACATGCTGTACACGGGGAACACTAAGAGCCTCACGATCTTGGTATTGTGCTTCGGTTGCTGCACAGCACCGAGCCACGGTCGCCAAGGAACCAACCAAGAAAGAAAGATGAAGAAAATGATCTTTTCCTTGCTCAACACAACCGGACTCAGTGAAGGGGTAATATATTACATCCGGAAGAACACTTCTTCCTTTGTGTCTATTGTTCAAGTAGCGGCGTGGTGGTGGCCAGGCTCAGGAGCTTCTCTCGGCTCGTCGTGTGCGGGTGGCCTTGTAGGAGTTAAGGGCGGCCAGCTGGAGGGCTTTCATGCGGACCTCCTCTCGGTCTCCCGCGCGCTTGGGCGTGCTGATGCGCCACGCGAACTCGCCGCCGCCGTCGGAGCTCTGCTGCCTGGCCTGCCACCTCTCCAGCACCTGCTCGTTCACTTTGTAGCCCCTCCTGGTCGCTATCATGACCTCCACGTTGTCGTCGTAGCCGTAGTCGTGCTTGTGTGCGGCCCAGGTGCTGGTGTTGTGGCTGTGGCTGTGGCCTGTCATAGTGCGCTCGTTGTGTTGTGTTGGGATGTGATGTGTTGTGTAGCGAAGGCGTTTGTTGTAAGCTTGGGCGCTGGGTAAGTTGAGGTACCGAGGTCATGATGGCCCCGCGGCTAAGATGAAATGCCTGGGTGCGTCTCCATTGGTGCATACGCATCCAGGCAGCGTGGCACAGCGGTCTCGGTTAAGGCAAGGCTTGACAGACATTTACCCGATGACCTCTCCGCTAGAGTTTCTTGCGCTATGCTCGCATGCTACATGTTGCACTATTTCAAATACCTCAATTGTATGCTCGAGGTGACCGTTGCTGTGGCAGCCGGGGTGGTGGGCGTGGAAACCGGTTGGCACAAGTTCAAAGGGGCGTTTAACAGGCAACCGTTCGGTCACAGCGATCACTGAAACCAAATTCAGGCTTTTTTTGTATTTACAGAAAATAAAAACAATAAATAATTACTTCAACGCCTGTCGGAGCAACAGGTTCACGAAGAGTCGGTGGAGCTGTGGGCGAGGGCCAACTGGCGCTTCTTCTTGTTGCGCTGCTTCACTTTGTACACGACGTAGGCAGGGCCCGCCCTGGATTGTGGCGACCAAGAACGAAGGCGCCGCAGTGAGCAGCGCGACGAACAAGAAGAGAGGGAACGCGAAACGGTACCACACGGGCAGGGTGACCACCATGAGCGCGATGATGGTGTAGACCGTCGCCTTCAGCCACTTGGCCTCCCCGTCCTTGCCTGGTCGTTGGCGCGATCCCCCCCCCCCTCAAGTCAGACCCAAACGAGAACGAGAGAGCAATGCGAGAGAGAGAGAGAGAGAGAGAGAGGAGTGCGTGCCTTTGCAGGGTCCCTTCTGTGAGAAGTGGTTGGGCGTCATGACTTGGCCGCACAGCCAGCAGAACGCGCAGCCACAGCTGCACACACACACACACACACACACACCCACACACACACACACACACACACACACACACACACACACACACACACACACACACACACACACACAAGAGCGGTAGTTGTGTGTGAGGTAATGCTCTCGCTTGTGGGGGCAATTGGAGGGGGGGGGGTCATACTAGGTGCAGGTCATGGTGTTGCAGCCCCTGTTCTTCTCGATGGGCACCGCACAGCGAGGGCAGATTCGCACGTCGCTCACGTGCTGCTTGGCGTAGTCCTCCACACTGGCGTGCCCCGCGCCACGTCAGCACGCCTCTTAAACCGGCGCCCGCGCGGGGAGAGAGAGGACTGGGCGGGTCGTACGATGTGTCGACGAGGCCCGACTTGACCTTGTTGTCCCTGTTCTCCTGACAGCTGATCCCGTCGTGCCACTGCGTTCGGAGTTCGGAGTTTTGGTACGCGCACACACAACACCAACGACGCACGCACAGAACACGGAGCGAACCTCATCGCCGCAGAGGAAGCAGGTGACGGTCTCACAGCCCGTGCACACCACCTTCTGGTCAGCCGCGTCTTCTTGTCGTGTGAGCACCGTCTCGCAGCCTTTTCCGAAGCACGACCAAAAGACCGCGTCAGAAGGGAAAACACACGCCTTATTAATATATATAAATGATAAAATAATAAAATAATAAAAAAATATTAAAAGTGATAAAGAAAAAAAATAACAGGCAGAGGGAGTGTCTCTACCCGGCTTGGTGCACCATCGAGCGTTGGGGTTGGACTTGACCTGGTCGAACCACGCGAACTGGTTGTACTTGTGGAGCAACGCGGCGTCCTGCACGACGGCCGTGACCTGCACCGGCAGCACCGCCGTGGGACAGTTGGGATACGGGCAACGCAGCTTGACGTCGCCCTCCTTGATGTGCGTTGCGTAGTACTCCCGCAGGCACTGCCACACACAACACAACAACAACACAACACAACACAACACAACACAACACAACACAACACAACACAACACAACACAACACAACGATCGACGACGTGCAACGGTGAGGGACAGGCGAGGGAAAGAGACGGAGGCGGCGAGTTGTACGTCGGTGCAGTAGCGGTGGCCGCACTGGTAGTAGGTGTAGATCTCCGACGGTTCCTTCTCATCGCAGCAAATCGCGCACTCGATCGGCTCTGTCGCCCACGCGTGAGTGGTGAGCCGCATTCTCGGATGAGTGCGGGTGTCTGTCCCGTACCCGACGGAGGCGAACTAGTGTCGGCAGGCAGCGCGACGTCGCTCTGCACCAGCCCGTTCAACTGCTTCAACAATTCTGTACATCACACACACACACACACACACACACACACACACACACACACACACACACACACACACACACACAGGAGTAAGCTGAGCGTTAATCGGTCGAGTCAGAGTGGAGGCACGCTCGCACCGTCGTCCACGAAGCCGACCTCCTCGCGCAGGAACTGGATCTGCAGCTGCCGCGCCATCGCCTCATCGCGACGCATCTGCTCCGCCCTCTGCTTCTCCCGCTCCCGCTCCCGCTCGAGTCCCTCCTCCGGGTCGCCCTCGACTTCGTCGTCGGCCTCGGCTTCCTTGGCCTTGCCGCCGCCGTCGACCTCCTTGGCCTTCCCTTCGTCGTTGTGGGCGACCCCCTCGTAGTCGTCGTGGACGACGAAGGACGGCATGGGCGAGGCCAGCGGCAGTGGCGATGAGGAGAGCGACGCCGTGCTGCGGCTGAGCATGAGCGCCGATGCCCCTCGACCGAGCTGTGCGTAGAACTGGTCCTCGCTGTCTCGTCGCGCGTCGTTCCTCGTAGCGTAGTGGCGTGGGTGCTCCGTGTTCGGGATGCACGAGTCCACGCACGAGTCCAGCTCCATGCTCGCGAAGGGGGTCAATTATTCGATTTGTTTCGAATCGAATCAATTCTCCACCACTTCGCTTCGTTCAATCCTGCCCTACCCACCATTTTTATAAATTCAAAAATAAACAGGGCATAAAAAATGGCAGAGTAGGGCCGTACCTGTCCAGATGCGCGCAGTGCCAAGGAAGGAGCAGTAGAACAAGAGCAATGGGCCTTCGGCGTTGAGCGTGTCGCAGAGGCTACCCGCGCCAGACAAGTGCAGGCAGAAATGCCAACTATTCGAGACATTTTATGGAAATAAAAATGGACGAAAAACATCGCCGAGAGAGCTAAACGCCGAAAGCGTGTAGCTTGACGGCAGACAGCAGCAGCGACCCGGCCCGACACAAGATGGGGCCAGGGGTGAACGACCTGCCGGACGAGTTATGGGTCGCCGTATTCGCGCTCCTGGAGCCCATCCACACCGCCGCGGTCACCCTCACCTGCCGTCGCTGGCGCTCCGTCTTCCACTCTGACCCGCCCCTGTGGCGCGCCTTCCACCGCCGCCTGCTGGGCGGCCCGCTCGTCCCGGCCCTCCTCACCGCTCCGGCCATGCCCAACTACAACTCACGCGTCATCGGCGATGAGCGCAGACAACGCCACACCAGCATGACGTCATCATTGTCATCCTTGGCCAAGCGACTACGCGCGGTCGAGCGCGAGGCCTGGTTCGGCGACCACGAGTGGCGCGCGGCTGTGGAGTGGAAGGTGAGGCGCGTGCGGCAGTGGGGCGTCACGCCCGCGGGCCGGCTCGAGTGGGCGGCGCGGCTGGGCTGCACGCGCCTCGTGGCCACGCTCCTGCGGCGCCACTGGCACGAACTGTCGAGCACCGGTTGCGCCCAGGTCGCCCTTGCCAATGCCGTCAATGCTGCCGCCCGCGCCAACGACACTCAGAGCGTGGAAGTATGTCATTTCTCTCTCTCTCTCTGTGTGTGTGCGTGTGTGCGTGCGTGTGTGTGCGTGCGTGTGTGTGCGTGCGCGCGTGCGCGTGTCATTGTAGCATGCTAAGGTGGGAACATGTATGTGCACTCAGCTGCTGTTGGAGCGGCGGCCACTCCAAGTCAGCGGAGAGCCGGTGATGGAGGCGGCGCGATGGGGCAACGTCCAGCTCCTGCGGCTTCTAATTGATCATGGCATCTGCCGGGAACTCCTCTGTGGCCAGCCAGAGACGCCCCTGTTCGTCGCATGTTCGGTAACGCTTGGCCTCCCTGCCCGCGCGCGCGCGCAGGCAAACGCGATTGGGCTAACGGCCACCGAGCCAAACAGTTGGGACACGCGGCGGTGGCCGAGTGCCTGATGACGACGTTCGGCTTTCAGTGCGGCTTCATCGCCGGGGCCCCGAGGGAGCGGCAGTTCGCGATAATGCCCGACTCCGAGAGCCGCAGCGCCCTGTGCCGCGCCGCGCGCGGCGGCCACCTGGCCGTGGTCCAGCTCTTCGTGCCTGCCCTCCTCTGCAAGCTGTCCCCGTGGTGCGACGCACATCACACGTCGCGCGCGCACACATACGTCGCCGCATCGCATCACATGCAGAAACTAACCGCCGCGCACGTGTAGGGAGCCCAGCAACGCGTTGTGGTCGGCGGCCAAGGAGGGGCGGGACGAGGTGATCGACTACCTGCTCGACAGCGGCATCGTCCCGTCCTCCCCGTCCCCCATCACCACCTACGCGCGCCTGCCCCGCGGCGCACTGCGCCTGCCCACGCTGGTCCGGCTCATCGAATGTACGTTGCAGCTTTCCCCCCCCCCACCCGGCATGTTGCTCGTCGTGCGTTCGTTGGTTGACTCTTCGTTTGGTCGTGTGTTGTGCTGCAGCCGTGCCGGATATCGATGGGCGGGTGTGGACGGAGATGGTGGAGATGGCGTGGGAGGTCTACACCGCGCCTGGTCTCGCCTTCGAGGAGCGAATCGTCGTGTACCGCCTGCTCGAGTCGCAGGGCGCCGACATCAACGCCACCTGCTTCGTGCCCGGGATCGGCACCACGTCGCCCCTCCTACACGCCGGTGCGAACGCTACTGATTTTATTTTATTTTATTTTATTTTATATGATAGAATATTATTTTATTACAAGTTGTCGCGCTTATTACGATAGCTGTTGTGCGGAGGACAGTGCTCGAGGGCAACGAGGAGATGGCAGAAGCTCTGCGGCAGTGTGGCGCGGATCCGCGGCGGCTGCGGAGACACGAGATCAGGCCGACCGATTCCCACAAGGCCAAGTATGTCCTCATACTACTCCCTTACTCCCGTTCTTCTTCTCTTGCCGTCTGTTGGTGCTGACACGCGCTGTTTCCAGGCATGTACGATCGGAACAGCATCTCGATCGCGAGAGTGAACGCGCGGTGAAGAGGAAACGTTCTGTGACGCCCGAGCCAGAGGAAAGAGAGGCCAGGTCTTCTCCGTCCTTGGGACCCAAGCACAAGAAGCCCGCCACACATGACACGTAGCAGGTCGCGCTACACGTGTGCCCATATAAATTGGTAATAAAAAAAGAAATTATTATTTATTAACCCATTACCAGCGTTGCCACAACCAGAAAAGCGCGGGAAAAGGGAAAACAAAACGGGAGGGGTGGGTGAGGTTGTGGGAGAGATGAGTTTCGTGGATTTGACGCAGGAGGAGGACCTGGGCGACCTGGCTGACGTAGGCTTGGGATGCCCCAGCACAGAAACGTGGTCGAATTTAACGACTTCATCTTCGGCAAAAAAGAAAAAGATTGCACAACCACAGACAGAATACGGCGACGTTGTGCTCGAATCATCTGGCAAAAACAGGGGCGTGGGCAACCTCACCAGCGCCACCACTTCATCTAATCGTTTGAATTCCTCTGCGAAGCGCAAGCGAGTGGAAGGTGAAGATGAAGATGAAGATGAAGATGAAGAGGTAGCAGACAGATCGGGCGGTGAAGAAGATGAAGAGGAGAGCAGGAAACGAGTCAAAGAGAAAGCGTCCACAAAGTCCACCGCGAAGACCACCAAGTCCAAGACGAAACAAAACGCCAAGAAGAAGAAGAAGACGGCGCCCGAGGACGACCTGCTGGTGCTGATCGACGTCAACCTCGTCAACGAGAAGGGCGGCGACGAGTACCTCTCCGTCTGCCAGAAGCCCGACAAAGACAAGAAGTAAGTTGTACCTCACACGCTACACGCAACACGCCATTGGTCGCTTCGTGTCTCGCGTCTGATTGGCGCGGCGCATAAACAGGCCTGTGCGCTGCGTAGCGCGCGCGCTGCCGATCCGCAACTCGATCGAATGGCGCACGTCGTTTGGCGTGGAGGACGGCGACGGCGAGGGCGGCCAGGAGGAGGCGAAGATGAGGGAGGTGGGCCAGGTGGTGGTCAGGTACTCGGGGGCCGAGTTTGGGCGGCTCGTGCGCGAGCGGGGCCTGCGGGGCGAGGTGCGCAGGATTCGCGCGGCGCACGGCGACAAGATCGTCACCGTCCTCGTGGAGGGCCTCAAGAACTTTCACTCTCAACAGACCCGACGCGTCAACCGCGCTCGCAAAGGTGACACGCACGACACACACGCACGACACACGACACGCGTGACACGGGCGTGTTGGACTGAACGCAGGTGGAACAGGGCGAGAGGAGAGCGAGGAGGAGGAGGAGTCGTCTGGCAGCTACGACGACGCGAGCGACGACGACGCCCAGACGGGCAACAACACACAAGGCGCCGGCCGACGAGTAACTCCGTCGATGGTGGACGAAGCCATCGTGTGGCTCCAGATCGAAGGTATACGCATGTGCAGTGGCCGCGTGTGTGCGGTGTGTGGTATGCGTGGCGTGTGTCTTGTGGTGTGTGTGTGTGTGTGTGTGTGTGTGTGTGTGTGTGTGTGTGTGTGTGTGTGTGTGTGTGTGTGTTGTGTGTGTGTGTGTGGTCGTGGTAGCTCTCTTCTCATCGATGTTGTTGTAGCCAAGTGCCACGTGCGGCAGACCAATACGGCGCAGGAATCGGCTGGCTACGTCTATCGCTTGACTGCTGCCATCGCCAATGCCCCGTACCGGTACGCTCGCCACACCTGTTGGGTGGGTGGTGGTTGCTTTTCCTCTCGAGAAAAACACGCGCTGATGTGGCGCAGACAGGAGAGTTCGTTCTCCACCTTTTGCGCGGAGGCGACGGGCAAGCGAGCGGCGCGCACTAGCACGCCGCAGGAAACCTGGATCAAGCAGCTCCAGCAGATCAACAAGGTTCTGCAACCTGTTTGTGTTTCCCTCTCTTCCCTGCGCTGATGCGTGTGTGATGTGTGATGTGTGATGTGTGATGTGTGATGTGTGATGTGTGATGTGTGATGTGTGATGTGTGATGTGTGATGTGTGATGTGTGATGTGTGCCGTGTGTGTCAAGGTGTCGGTGAGCATAGCCACGGCCATCGCCAACGAATACCCCACGTTTCGGTCCCTCATGTCGGTCTACCAGAACGATGCCCTCACCAGTCAAGAAAAGGTGCCGCAGTGCTGAGGTTGACCACCCTTACCTTCCACCAAAACCGTTAACGCGCAACCTCTCTCCACACCAAAACAGGAGGTGCTGCTGCAGGACGTGAAGATAGGCTCGGCCGTGATGAGCAAGGACAGGCGAGTGGGGCCGTCTCTTTCCAAGAAGATCTACCACGTTTTCACAGATGAAGATGGCACTAATAGAGTGTAAGACAGCTATTTATTAATTTTTTTTTATTTTATTGATTTTATTTTTAAACCGAGTTCCCGATTACCCTCTACGTTTATCCTGCTTCTGGAAGACGGGTGTCCGTCCCACCTGAACGCATGGCCTGCCCGACCCAAACCCGTCCTCGCCCGGGGACGCGCACTTGGGCTAGCCGCTTTGTTCGTTTTCGGCTTCGTCGCAGGCGGGAGTAAGAGGGCGCGCGCGTGTGGCTACAATGCGCTCGAACGGGTTGCTGTCGGGATCGTCGATGGCATCGTTCAGTGAAAGCAGAGGCACCTCATCGTCGTGGTCGTGGTGGCCGCTCAAGTCGAGGGGGCTCTCCGGAGCGGCCTGTGCCGCCAAACGTGCCCGTTCCCGCCGCGCGCGTAAGACGCGGGGGTAGAGGAAGGCTAACGCTGCGAGCTCGAGCAGCAGTATGACTCCTCCGACTACCAATACGACCACCAGGAACAGCGGAAGCCCGCCTTTGTGGGTGGGGCGTGGGGCGCTGGAGCTGGAGCTGGGGCTGGCCATCGACGAGGTGGTCGGAGCAGAGGTGACAAGGAGAGAAGGAGCAGTAGGGATGCGGTGATGATCATTGAAGGAGGTGGAGATTGTGGGCTTGGCGGACGGATCAGCTCCGCAAACGGCAGTCGATAGGGCCAGCACCAGCCATATAAAGAACGCGTAGATACACACGGCTTGCACAGAAGATCGGCTGCTCTTCATCGATAGAGCAGTCGCACCTTTTCGAATTTCGGCCAGCAAAAATCAATGGAATCGCAGGTTGCATTCCTTTGTCTTTTTTTGTACATGTCGAGCATTAAACCAGACGGTTTTCACCGGTCGGTTGTGCTCGTACGAAACGGACAAGATGAACAAGAGCCTCTTTCTGAGCTTCGCGGTTCTCGCCTTCTGCGTCGTCGTTGCGTCGGCCTCTTCTGAGCCCACCTACACCCTCGAGGAGCTGCTCGCTCAGGGCGTAGATGCCAAGGACCTGCCTCTCAACGCCTTCTCGTGGTCAAACTGCGGTTAGCTTCTACTGTCCCACAGACATATCAGTGTAAGTGCTGACCCAAGTGTTTCTGTTGTTGGTACAGGTAGCGACAGTGATCCCACTAAGTTGGCGGAGCTTAGCTTGACGCCTGACCCCCTGCGCATTGGCCAGAACTTCACCGTCACTGCCAAGGGCTTCCTCAGTACGCGCCCCACCAACCATGTACATGTTCGGGCTTCATCCTGTTGACCATACGCTCCCCGGCTCCTGTAGGCGCCAACATCAGCAGCGGACAGGGCTACTCTCTGGATCTTACGATCTACAAGAAGGTGCTCGGCGTACGTCGTCCCCTAATCCCTTCCTTTCCTCCACTTGCGATAGACCTGAGATGTTTTCAATCACAGGTCTGGGTGATTGTTCCCTGCATCAGCGGCCTTGGAAGCTGCAACTACGACCTGTGCAGCATCCTGCCCTCTGGCAACTGCCCCCTCTCCCCCTGGTATCGCAATCTT
>JANDJZ010000595.1:0-22672 GCA_027943245.1 Acanthamoeba sp. SK_2022b | reverse complement strand
CCGTCTTGTGAACATCCTTGGGCGGGAACAGGTAGACGATATCGTGGATAACCTCATGAAGTCGGTCGTTGTCTTGGTCGATGACTGCTTGGTCGCGTGCGTCCAAAAGCTGGCTCAGCGAAACAACAACCTCGTACTTGCACTCCTGGCGAGCAAACGATGTTAGGGAACGAGATTAAAGAAGACAAAAGGTGGAGCGTACCAGTTCAACATGTAGCACGTCCTTGACCGTGTGGAAGATGCTCTTCCACCTATTCCCTTGTTGGTAGTGCTGTAGAGCGTGCTCAGCATGCTCCCTGCAGGGAGAACACTATGTGAACAAATCGTTGAACGGGAGAAGAGGAAAGACGTACTTTGAAACCTCGTGCCTCTTCTTGTTGTTGCCTTTTGAGCCACAGCGCCTTCGCTTCCTCATGTTGTACTGCTGTAACTCGCTGCATCTGTAAATATACATCACGAGATTATAAAACGAGATACAAACAATTACAAAGGATGGGAAACGAACAGATCGCTTGGCCCTTGGCACAAAGCTGTAGGGTCTTGACAGCTGCCCATACATCGCATTCAAGGCTTAGATTAACAAAAAATGGGAGGATTTATTTGTACATACTGTAAATCTTGCCTTGATCGCGACATTGTATGTGATTTTAAATTAAATAATAATTTTCTCTTTGAGGCGAGAGGGTCTCCCCGTACTTGGGAGGTGCTGCCCCAACGGAGAGCACTCTAAAGAATGAAAAAAGGCCCCGCCGATTTTTGTACTCAGCCTGCCACGGAAGAGGCAAAAATCCGGGCATGTCAATATTTCTGCGGAAGCGTTGAAAACGTCGACAACATTTCTGACACGCCAGCTTATATCCCGGTTTGTCCCAGGGACCCGAGTACAAAAATCGGCGGGGCCTTTTTTCATTCTTTAGAGTGCTCTCCATTGGGGCAGCACCTCCCAAGTATGGGGAGACCCTCTCACTTTGTTTTAATTAATTAATTAAAACAAACACTCGCCAGCAATCGGGTGACATTTCAATTCTGCTGCCGCTCATGCGCCATAAGGTAAGGGAAGCACGCTAATTATTTATTTTGTTACACTTTATTCACTTATTACTTGTTGAATTATTATTATTGTTATTATAACAGGACCGGAAACAAGCGTGACAAGCTTGTCCACAAAGACGAAGACGAAGACGAAGACGAAGACGAAGACGAAGACGAGCTTGTCCACGAGGACGAGGACGGGCAGTAGGATGAGCTTGTTGACGAAGACGAGCTTGTCCACGAGGACGAGGTTGAGCTGCTGTCATGGTACACTGTCGCCTGCTTGAAGATAAACATAAAATTTATATTTTTATCTAATTTATTTGTTTTATTCACTAGTCGCGCAAGTGTTTGCCTGCGCATTGTAGAATGGTCTGGTCACTGCAGCGGTTTGGTCATTGTTCTACTCGCCAGCAACAACACTACATGTCGTCGAAGATGAAGAAGAACGAACAGTTCGAGGTCTACGTCCGCAGGATGCTGGACCAGTTAGTCCGTCAGGGTGACGAGACGGCTCGAATCCTTGGTGTGCAGAGCCAGGTGCTTGTACGTCTCAAACAGTGGAACTCGGCGCTCTCTGTGGAGATGATCCATGAGGATCTCAAAGCCGAGAGAGAGGCTCTCTACTTTCAATGTGGTGGCTTCAGCAAGACCGGCGATGGTGTAGTAGCCGACGAGAACTTCAAGAAGAAGATGATGGACAAGTACAAGGTCACCAAGGTGAACGACGACGTTGAACAACACGTCAAGTGGAACCTCTCTAATTGGGTAAGTAGTCGTCTCTCGGTGCAGCGTGTTGCGTATTTAACTCTTCATCGCAGGTACGTGGACGACGGTGAAATGTCACCAACTTCATTAAGAAGGAGCTCGTTCATGCCTACGATGAGTTCACCAAGCCAATGAAGTGACCCTACGACAAGTTCAAGGCATTCAATAAGTTCAGGGAGCACCTGACTAAAGGTACGTTAGATTCCTCCCCATCCACTACTTTCAACGCTAAGTCTTTCGTCTGTTGTGCAGAAGAGGACGCCCATTTGTCTATCTTGCGGGCAAGCTTTCAGAAGGCCGGAGAGTTAACCTACCTCGATAGCGCGCATGACTCCAAGGGCGTACATTTGGCTCAGAGTGTTGCTTTCTTCAATAAGAAGCTTCTTGAGAACTGTAAGGGCGAACAAGCAGGTTGGCTGTTTGCCCTTGTATCCAAGGTACATTCCTTTCTGTGATTATACTTATGACGCTATTATTAACTGTATGTATCCGTCGTTAGAGTCTAGACCTGAAAGAGAACAAGAACGAGTTTGCGAGGCTGAGAAAGAAGATGTCAAAGTCCTCATCTTCTTCCTCAACGTCGAGACCGTCAACGTCTTTGGCTGAGGAGTTGGTACGCCTCTTTTAAATAAAAATGCAAACACAGCATTTTAATAGTCAGTACTAGGCTCGACGGGACCTTACCGACGACGACAAGGACAAGAGGCGCGACTACAACGACAAGGACAAGAGGCGCGACTACGACGACAACGACAACGACAAGGACAAGAGGCGCGACTACGACAACGACGACGACAAGGACAAGAGGCGCGGCTACGACAACGACAACAAGGACAAGAGGCGCGACTACGACAACGACGACGACAAGGACAAGAGGCGCGACTACGACGACGACGACAAGGACAAGAGGCGCGGCTACGATGACGACGACAAGGACAAGAGGCGCGACGACGACGACGACGACAAGGACAAGAGGCGTGACTACGACGACGACGACGACAAGGACAAGAGGCGCGGCTACGACGACGACGACGACAAGGACAAGAGGCGCGACTACGACGACGACAAGGACAAGAGGCGTGACTACAACGACAACGACGACGACGACAAGGACAAGAGGCGTGACTACAACGACGACGACGACAAGGACAAGAGGCGTGACTACGACGACGACGACGACAAGGACAAGAGGCGCGGCTACGACGACAAGAGGCGTAACGACAATGACGACAACGACGACGACGACAAGAGGCGTAACGGCAATGACGACGATGACGAGAAGCTCCACGATAGACAAGCTGACTGCCGTATCAAGGGCCAGAAAAAGGACGTCAGTGACCGCCGGTCGAACACGAAGAAGCGCAAGCGTACAACTAAATTGAGTGAGTCTCAGACAAGTGACGAAAGCTGCACCGAATTGGAGCTCCCATCGATGAATAAGAAGTCTCAATCCAAACCGACCTCAAGGTCGGCCACCTCGCGGGAGAGAGCGTCTGAGGTGGGCACGCCTGCCAAAGGCCCACACCGACCTCAACGCCAAGCACGTCCGACCAAGAAGGGAGCGTCGCTGATCATCGAACGAGCGGCGAAGCAAAATAAGAGAGCAAGAACAGAGTCTTCTTCTCAGCCAGCAGAGCCCTACGTTCCAACGGTAAGTCTGCCTCTTTCTCTCTTCAGACTGCTCGTTCTTAGATGTCCGTGCAGGATCAGGAAGACCTTTTGGCTCTGCTCAGCACAGTGGCCACAAGCAAGGGTGGACCTGCCAGCGCAGGAGAAAGCCCTCTTCCCAGAACTTCAGCAAGTAAAGTGGGCCGCCGTGCCGACACTCGTGATCTGCCCGACCAGTCCATTCATACGATCCTTCTTATGATTGAGCCTGATGATATGCTCAATGTCCTCCCTTTCCAGAAGCAAAGAGAGGTACCAGGAGCTGAGCGCCGAGCATGAGCCCATCGCCTGCCTGCCGGCCAGCCAGCAACTGAGCGGACAAGACTCCGACTCCACACATCCTTCTAGCTTTGTAACGTGCAAAAAACGCTTCTTGGACGCAGAGCGGGTAGTAAATGCCTTTCCCGCATGCGTGCGGCTGCCCCACTCTACGCGCCTGCGTGGAGCAAAAGTATCTTTTTCCCGCATGCGTGTGGCTGCCCTACTCTGCACGCTTGGGCGAAGCGGGTAGAAACGGCCTTTTCCCGCATGCGTGTGGCTGCCCTACTCTGCACGCTTGGCCAAAGCGGGTAGAAACGGCCTTTTCCCGCATGCGTGTGGCCGCCGCACGCTACGCGCCTGCGTGGAGCAGGCAAAAAGTATCTTTTTCCCGCATGCGTGTGGCCGCCCCACGCGACGCGCCTGCGTGGAGCAGGCAAAAGTATCTTTTTCCCGCTTGCGCACAGCGCGCCGCTCTACACGCTTGGCAAAGCGGGTAGCGAGTGGGTTTTCCCGCTTGGGTGTTGCAAACCCGCCATTTTCCCGCCAACCACCGCGCAATCCCGCAGTTTACCCGCAGTTCTTTCTAGCAGTGTCGCGCACATCATGAGATCGCACTAGTTGCCCGATTTCCGGACGGTGCCGAGGCCGTTCTGCTGGCCGTCGACCCATGCGCCCTCGTAGTAGCTCCCGTCGTTCCACACGCGCTTCCCGTGCCCCGACTCCACCCCTCGCTTCCACATGCCCTCATACTTGCCGTCTGGAGACATGTCAAGAAATGACATGTGCACGTCGACATTATTAATGAGTGGACCACGTGCAACGCGCGTAGTGTCTCAGACTATATACCTTTGGGATGGCGCTTGACGCCGTAGCCTTCCGGCAGCCCTTCCACCCAGGCGCCCTCGTAGATGACCTCGAAATGGGCCCAGACGGCGTTGGCCTCCCCGTGCGCGTAGCCATCGACGAACTCGCCCACGCACTTCCATCTCTTGGCGTCCTGCTCCTCCTTCTGCCACTTGATGCCCGCGCCACAGGGTTGTCCGTTCTTCCATTCGCCTGCTCGGGAATCGTAAGAACGCGTAGCGCCAGGGGGTTAGCAACGAGCCGCTACTGTCTTTTCCTCTCCGAATGCCTGGAGCGGAGCGTGCCTTCGTAATGGAAGAAGATGTCCTCCTGGTCGGTCCACACCTTCCACCCGATGCCGTTTGGAGAGGTGTCGGCCTCCTTGTTGAACTCGTTCTGTTGGAAATGGAAATTTAAATCAATAATTAAGCAAATAAAATAATTGAGTAATAGAGCACTACACAAGGTTTCTGTGTAGAATATCTAGTGTTTGGGGGCGCACCGTCTTGGCCTGGTATAGCCACTTCCAGCTCCTATTCTTGGGCTTGACCCAGCTTTCGGCCTTGGCCCACAGCGCCCGCCTGCTCTCCTCCACCTTCTCCTTCTTCTCCCTCGCTTTCCGCGCACGCTTGTCCCACACCTCTGTCTCTCCCACCTCCCCTCTGCGTGTTTGTACAGACAGCGCGTAGTGGCCGCCATGTCACGTTCAATGGTGAGAAGTGATGTTCTTGTGAGAGGCGAGTAGTGCCGTAAAACATGGAGGAGGAGGAGAAGGCCACGCACTGATAGTCAGCGCTGGGCGTTGATGGGTTGGCGGCGGGCGGAGTGAGGACAGGATCAGGTCGTTCGGCGATGATGCGTCGGACTTGCGTCTCCCACAGCTCCTCATCGTCGATCAGGCTGCGCCACTGCGCACATACTGCCACGCCAACGGTCGAGTCGAAGAATAAAATATCTATTCAAGAGTAGGGCGTCGCGCCAGCATGTCCGATACACCGCGGACATGGTCGTTGATAGCGGACAAGAGCAAGTGTGGACAAGTTGTACCAAACGCCACCTTGCTCAACAGAATCCTTCCGTCGATGAAACCAAAGATGCGCAACCAAATCTGCGTATATATTGCGGGTTTATAATGTAAGAGGCAGAGGAATTGAGCAACACCGTGCACAGGCCGGCTTCGTGCCTCGTCTGGGAGGTTCTCGTCTGCAAACGCGTTCTCCATCTCTCCAACTTCTCACTCTCTCTCCGTTTCGTTGTTGCTTTTTCGTTTTCGTTCTTTTTTTCGTTGTTGCTTTTTCGTTTTCGTTCATTTCTTCTTGCAATATGGGCCTTTGAGTGCATCTGCCCAATTCACTTCATTGGCCCCCCCAATCCCAGCACGAGCTCTTTGCAAACAAAGCCACACAACTCACACACAACCAACAACCAACAAACAACACAAACAAAATGGCCGAGCAGACCACGCCCGCATCAGACGTCTACATCCTCCTTCAGGGAATCAAGGGACCGGTGACCGAGCCCGGACACGAGGGCTGGATCAAGGGCAGCTCGGCCCAGTTCGGGACGGGCCTCGCCATCAGCAGCGGCGGCCGCCGGCGCTACCGCAACCAGACGCCCGAGCAGCTCGAGGCCGAGCGCAAGAAGAAGGAGGAGGAGGAGGCCGCCGCCAAGGCCGCCGCGGAGAGGGGCGAGACCGAGGAGGAGGCCTGGGAGCGCAAGATACGGTCGAGCGTCGAGTGCTCGTCGCCCTCCGTCAGCGAGCTCACCATCACCAAGGAGACCGACGCCTCATCGCCGGTGATCTTCCACCACACCGTGCTCCGCAAGCCCATTCGCCGCGCGGTCGTCGAGATCGTCCAGCGCGCCGACAAGTCGACCACCCGCTTCGAGCTCGACACGGTCTTCATCTCCGGCTTCTCCCTTTCCGTGGGCAACCGCGGCAACGGGCGGCCCACCGAGTCGCTGTCGCTCAACTACCGCCACATCACCCTGGGCGTGCGCATCGGGTCCGAGGAGGCCACGATGACGACCGCCGGCTACGACCTCACCGACGAGGTGGTGACGTTCAACGGAGAGCCCTCGGCGCCCTTCTGGCCAAAGAAGTCGGACGACGACAACGACTACTGAGTAGTCTGACACGTGTCGCACTCGTGTACGCCAAACAAATAAAATAAAATAAATAAATAAAAACATATTTTTTGTATTTTTATAACCTCTACTTGGCGGTCATGAGGGAGGGGAAGTAGTAGCGTCGCTCCCTCTCCTCGGCCTGGTCGTCGATCCACGCCATGCCCTCCTGCAGCAGCAGATCCTGCTCGGCGAGCGGGCACAGCCAACAAACACTTAGCCATATGCCATAACCAATAAAGAAAAAGAAGAAGGCCCTGTTGAAGCTGGTACCAGCACGCCAGCTATTCGTTGCGGGCTCCACCCGAGCTTCCGTTGCACCAACGACGACGTCACGTAGTTGGTGTCCTGCACATACTCGCGCTCACTCGCCGACCAATGGGGCGGGCGGGGGGGGGGGCAACGTGTTCAAACCTGCGCCAAAGCCAACACGGCCGCGTGGTCGCTGTTGAGCTCACACGGCACCGATTGCACCTGTGTGCCACCACCCGTCCACCCACCCGATACACAGCCATGTTGCGCGTGGGCGTGAGAAGCAGCAGAGGGAACACGAGGTTCGTGCACGCGAAGGCTTCTTCTTCGAGACCATTTTGGTGGAGCCGACGGTGAAGATGTCGAAGCCCTCGCCCAACTCCTTCAGCTTCTTGATCGCCCGCTCGATGTCATCCCTTGTGTGTGTGTGTGTGTGTGTGTGTGTGTGTGTGTGTGTGTGTGTGTGTGTGTGTGTGTGTGTGTGCGAGAGAGAGGGAGAGAGATTGGGGGATGCGAGAGGAGCTCGCGTGAGCACGCAGTGGCACGACCTCGTGTGGGCGGTGGAGTACTCGGAGATGCCGCCCTCGTCCTTGCGTTTCTTTTCGAGGTGGCGCTTGAGCTCGCTGAGCTCGATCAGCCCGCCGTTCGACCCCCGCGTCCGTAGACACACCTGTGCGTGGCGGCGCGAGTTTTGGTTTGCATGCACGTTTAATGTGGGCGGCTGACGTGTATGCGTAGAGGAGCAGCGGTGGCGCGAGGTAGTGTACCTCCACGATCTGCACGGCGAGATGGTAGTAGAAGTCGCCCACGCCCAGCAGCTCTGCCCAAAACCCCTTCTTGGCTGTTGCACGCACGTAGCGAGTGAGAGAAAAACGGATCAGAAGGCGAGAGAGAAAGGCGAAGATAGTGGTATGTACAGGCGAGCGGATCGACGCCGATGGACTGGCACATGATCTGGAACTGCCTTCGGAACTCGGGGTTCTTGTTGATGTCCTTCTTGTACTTGAGCGCAAACGCCTGTCACCACACACGCAGTGCTCTTGTAACACGCGGTGGCCGCGTAAACAAACGTGTAGGGCCCAGGTACCTCGAGGTTGCGTTTGAACACGTCGAGCTGCTCTTCCATGTGCTCACCCACACGGGTCAAGGGCCTTACTAACAGGCAGCAATAATACAAAATAAAAGAACATAAAATTAAAAAATAATAGAGGGGTAAAAGGATATTTGTTTGACACGCATCGCCTCGAGCTCGGTGCCGGCCTTCTTGAAGCTCTGCTGGTGCTGTGCCTGCTTTGTAAGCCCAGCGATGCCCACTGCCCTGCGTCTGTGCGCCATCTTTTCGGTCTGTATTATGACCTAATTTCTCTGATTTTTGCTACTTTTTTTCTTTTTCGCTCTTCTTGCTGTTCCTGTTGTGCCCTTGTTGATGTTGGCCAATGAAACAAATCGTCAAGTGCTGTATTCATACAACCAACAAAATGCACACACACACACACATCAGTGCCTTGAGCTAAATAATTACACGTCTGCAACTTGGTGGCCACCAAGTTTCCCCTCCACGGTCCTCCTCTATCAGTTGTCGGTGGTGGCCAGCAGCGGCGACTCCTTCTTGGAGTTGGAGTCCCGCTTCTTCTTGCCCGCCAGCTTGCTGCCCTTGTCCTTCTTGTCCTTCTTCTCCTTCTTCTCCTTTCGCTCCTTCTTGTCCGACTTCCTCCTCTCGCTCACCGCCACCATCGATGTCGACAGCGACGACGGCGACAGCAGCTCCCTCGCGTCGTTGCCGTCGTTCGTGCTGTCGAAGCTGTTGCTCTTGCTGCTGCCGTTGCTGCTGTCGCTCCCCTCGTCGCGGCTGCGCTCGAGCTCGTCCTCCTTCTCCTCGCGATACTTGCGCAGGGCCGACAGCGAGGCCGACTTCTCGAGGATGATGGGCGGCATCGAGTAGCTCCGCTCCTTCTTGGCCGCCGCCGCCGCCGCCGCGATGAGCGGGTTGATCGTCACCGGCGGCTGCGCGGGCGGGGCCGGCGGCGGATTCGTCACCGACGGCGCGTCGATCGATCCACTCCTCGACGTCCTCTTCTGCAGGTTTCTGTGTACACAGCAGCGCATTGCATTAGCGCGCGTGTGCGTGTGCGTGTGCGTGTGCGTGTGCGTGTGCGTGTGCGTGTGCGTGTGCGTGTGCGTGTGCGTGTGCGTGTGCGTGAGTGCGGTCGAGGGTGGAACCTGGACTGGAGCTGCATGAGGAGAGGGTTCTGCTGGATGGTGAGGGTGGCGTCGGGCGTCCTCTTGCTCGCCCGGCCCATCGTGGCGTACTTCTTCGAAGACGCGCCCTTGCGCGACTCCTTCTTGGCCTTCACGGGGCTGCCCTCGAGCGACGACGGCGCCGTCGCGCTCGTGCGGTGCGACCTGTCGACAACAATCCATACAATTTCCCCGCCGTCAGCGCCGTGTGCGGTTTGCGCGCGCGCGTGTGCGTGTGCGTGTGCGGTTCTCGGGAGAGGTGGTGGTGGTGGTGGCATTACTTCTTGGGCTTGGTGGTCTTGGTCTTGGGCGGCTTGCCGTCGCGTGGCTCGATGACGAGGGAGTACTTGTAGATGTGGTCGAGGCTCCACATGAAGCACGAGTCGGCGTAGAGGTCCTCCTTCTTCTTCTCCCGCGCCGCCTCCTCGGGCGGCGGCATCGGCACCTCCGCGATCTCGCCAAAGAATTTCTGGAATGGCGCCGACGGGATCAGGTTCTTGTAGGTCGCCTTCTGGAACTTCCTCACATTCAGCAGCACTTTGCCTGCCACCGCAATTAGGAGAAACGCGCGCGCGCGAGCTCATCAGCCGATTGGTTGGTTGTCGCTCCCCAACACACGCACGCGACACGACGTACCGACGAGCTCCATCTTCTGGAAGTTGACGAGCTCCTTCTCCTCCTCGACCGTGGCCTCGAAGCCGTCCTTGCTCTGCTGCGCGGCGGCCGGGTCGGCGTCGGCGGCGTCGGGATTGGCGGGCGCCTCCTCGCCAGAGGCCGGGTCCTGGTCGGACTTGGCGGAGCGCTCGTCGTGGGCCTCCTTGGCGTCGTGCTCGGCCGCGTCGCTCTCCTTCTTGCGCGCCACCTTAAGGATGGCACGCGCCGGGAAAAGGTCAGCACGTGTCGTGGACACGCGACAAGCAAGCACGCAAGGCGGCTATACCTTGTCCTCGTTCTCGTCGATGAAGGTGAGATCGGTGAGGAAGAGCGCCATGAAGGGGACGATGGGGGGCACGCTGGTGCGGAGCTTCTGGCGGTACGACGCGTAGTTGTGGTAGGGCGAGAAGAAGTTCTGGATCGAATCGAACCTCTCCCGGTCCTCATCGCCCAACGCCTGTCGACACATACACAAGTAAATAAATAAATAAATAAAGAAAAAGAATTAAAAAAGAATTTAAACAAAAGTATAAACGTACAGCCCATGTGTGCTTGAGGCGAGAGATGGCCGAATTGTTGAGGGCGGCGTTGACCATCATCATGCCCTGGAAGTTGTGCAGCCACTCGAATTCCTGTGTGTTTTTTTTTTAAAAAAAAATAAATAAATAAATAATTTCATTAATTCTAGAATGGTAAAAAAAAGAGGCAAAAAGAAAACACACAACACAGCTGCGACGGTACCTGGGCGACGTGGATGAAGCGTGCGAGGACGGCCGCGCGCTTCTTGAGGTCGCGCACGCGCACGATCGACGTCTGGATCCACTGGGAGACCTTGTTGAAGCGCTCGATGAGTCGGACGAGGTTGGGCGCGGCCTGCTCGCAGTTCTTCTTGCTCCACGCGCAGTGGAAGAACTCGGCGAAGCGCACGGACGAGAACATCTGGAAGTCGATGTAGGTCAGCTGCTGCGCGATCTTGGCCGGCGGGAAGTCGAGCACGCAGAATCGCGACAGGTCGTCCACCGGCGGCGGCGGCGGCAGCGGAATGCTCATCTTGTCTGCATTCCGGACATTCCACGCGTCAACTATGCGCAACGACAATGACAACGGCAACGAGGGAGCGAACCGGGGTCGTTGTGGTGGGCCATGGCGGCGGGTGGTGGCGTGGGCGCGATGGGCACCATGTGTTTCTGTCGACAACGACTCGCGGTAAGGTCACCGGCGTGTAGATCAGGTGGGCGATACAAGAGAGAGAGAGAGATGAGTTGTACCTGGATGAGATCGTTGGAGGACAGCAGGGCCTGAATCTTCTTCAGAAGTTGGCTCTGTTGGTCGTGTGCCTCCTCTCCATCGTCGCTCCCCGCCAATTCTGCACGCCCGGGATAACAAATGTTAGCTCAAAATGTTTCATACATTATTTAATTTAAAATAAAAATAAAAAACTTACGAAATAGGTTTTTTATATAAAAAAACGTGCCTTTGGCTTGCTGGGCGATCCAGGCGTCGAGAACCTCGCGCGCCTCGCAGCCGGCCTTGAAGTCGTTGGAGAACTCCTCGGCCCACTTCTTGAGGACCTCGAGCACGCGCGTCTTCACGCGCTGCTGGAGCATGCGCGGGTCGTCGGCGCCGCCGGGGAACGGCGTGGCGGGCGCGTCGTAGACGTCGAATATCCGCTGCAGCAGCTCCTTCGTGGACACGAACATCGGGTGCGTGATCAGGAACACCGACGTGAAGTAGTTCAGGTCAAAGTCTACGCAACACGACACACGACACACGACACACGACACACGACACACGACACACGACACACGACACACGACACACGACACACGACACACGACACACGACACACGACACACACGAGGTGAGCGCGTCAGAAGATGGCTGTCAAAGGGAAAGAAGAGGGAACGAGGGGAGGAGGCTACCGAGGACGCCTTCGTCGATGCTGATGAGCTTGTCGACCAGGCCCTGGATGGAGCCGGCGGCGACCATGCGCTGTCCCTCTTCGATCACATGCTCCACGTCGCACACCCGCTCGCGGGTGGTCGTGCCTGTGTTGCTTCTTCGTTAGGACAGGAACTCCATTTTAACGAAACAACAATAAAAATCCTATGCGATGGGAAAAAATGGGACATAAATTCCGCGGAATAAATAAATATTTAAAATAAAATAAAAATAAAATGGAGCGTGTAGAGGGCAGCCTGGTCATCGGGGTGGTGGTGGTGAGGAGGAGGAGGAGGGGTACCGAGGGCGGCCTTGTGCGGTGTCATGGGCACGAGCATGGGGCGGGGCGAGTAGAAGGTGCGAGGCGAGTTGGAGAAGCTGCGCGGAGACGGCGTGGGCTCGCTGCTGGCGTCATTGCCCTCCTTCTGGAGCGGCAGCTTGAGCTTGGCCACCCCTCGTGGACGTCCTGTCCCAACAACAACACGTCGATGAACACGTACATTGTTGAGTAGGGGGGCTCGGGCGATTATGGAGAAAGGCCCAACAAGGCGCAACGCGTAAATGTAGAACAAGAAGGACAGAACACGAAGTCGAAGTAGAGATAAAGAAGCAGCGGTGGTATAGGAGCTGGATGTAATGAGGAGCGCGTGTGCTTGTCGGCTCGTTACCGAGTCGTCCGTAGTTTCGATGCTACAAGACGATGCAAAAGATGGAAAGGATGGGGGGGGGGGTTACCGACAACGCCGGTGATGGTGTTGATGCTCTCGAAGGGGGAGGCCTTGGTGGCGCCGTGTTCGGCCTCATCCCCTTCATCGTCCTCGACATCGTAGGCAGTCTCAGTGCCTTCGGTCGTGGTGTCATACGACTCGTCGTCATCGTCGTCATCGTCCTCGGTGTGCTCCTCTTCGTCATCTTCGTCTCCATCCTCGATCGAGAGTTCGCAGCTGCTCGTCACGGCGCTCATGTCGAACGTGTAGCACCGCCCCTCCTTGTCGTCGTCGTTCTCCTCGTCATCTTCATCATTGTCGTCGTCGTTGTCATCCACGGAAAGGGTGACCGATGATGATGACGTTCCCATCGTGGACGTCTCCTCATCCACTCCTCCTTCATCATCGTTCTCATCTTCCTCTTCTTCATCGTCGTCGGAATGGTGGGGCTTCTGCTTCCTGGCCCTAGGTGAAACCGACGATGCCGGGAAATGGGGCGCTGTGGAATGGGACCGCGCCGCCCTCTTCTTGGGAGGCGCACCTCCCGCATTCCTCTTCAGCAGCTCTACGCCGAGCTTGTCCGATTTTTTCTTTTTCGTTGTTGTTGTGCCTACATCGATTTCGTTGCATTTGTCGAGTATTTGATTGTCGAGGGTGGTGGGTTCCTCTACGTCCGTCATCTTCGTTCTTCTTCGTTCTTTGGTTGATGATAGATTCGAAAAGAAGAGAGAGATGGATGCAGGGCGGAAGGTTGAAACGAAGTTGTTTGGAGGCGGGGGGCTTATCGATTCTGGAATCGATTCATCAATCACTCCACCTCGCTCAACTTTGAACAGTGAGGGAGCCCACTGACTTCCTTCGTCCGACGCGGTGGCAACAACGGTACGACCTGGAGAACACGACCCCAATCTCCTCTGCTACCGCGCGACCGTCTTGACTCCCCAAATTATTTTGCTATGCAGTAATTAATTAATACTGCGTAAAACAGGAAAATGAATTTTTGACACCAAAAGGACCAGGACGCTGCCTCTTCACCAGTGTTGCTGGAAACACCAGCCGGGCAGAGTAGCTGGTCAGCCCAGAAGAGGAAGGTGGAGGTGTTGCGGTCCGCAACTGCCCTCCATGGTTATGACTAGCGCGTGGGCCCACGAGAAAGCTGGCTCCCAGTAGCAATCGATCGTAGATGAAGCGTACACGCTCACCTCTTTGGCCGTGGAGTTCGCAGTCGCCTGTGCGTGCCCTGCCTGTGCGGCACACAACACGCAACAACTGTCGACACAAAATCAGAACGTAGTTCTCTCCGAACAACACAGCGAGTACCTCACGCGCCACACACGATCGTTTCTCAACCCACCGCAGCGAGCGCTCGAATCCAACCAGCGGTCCAAGAGCGACGTGAAGCGCATTCAATTCAACTCACTCGATTGATTTTCTTGCCAATTTTTAAATCGGAAACTCGAGTGATCTACTGCTTCTAAGAGGGGATGAGCTTCCTGAGCATTCTCCAAAGTGACTTACGCGCCCTCTCGCTCGAGGCACGCAAGAAGTTTCCCCAGATCAAAGAGGTACCCGTCCTGTGGTCCTTGCGATTTATACCGTTGACGTGGTAACTTCTATTTTTAAAAAAAAGCAAAAAAAAAAACGCAATATTCTTTACTTGGCAAGAAGCAGATCCAGCGCCAAATAATAATGGATAAATGATTTTATTATCTTATTTTCTCCTCCGCACAGACAACAGAGCGGGCCATTCTCAAGCTGCGCAATGTAGACGAGCAGGAGCACGACCTCGCCAAAAAGATTGAAGGTGCGCTCAACAAGACTTTCACCACACACAAACTACACGCACTCATGTCTAAACGTCTCTCTCTCTCTCTCTCTCTCTCCTTATTGTTTACGCAGCCGTGGCCAAGGCCGACGAGGTCCTGAAGCCCCTGTTGCTGGCCTGCGATTCCAACACTCCCAAAATGGTGGCCATCGGCGTCGGCTCGATTCAGAAGCTCATCGCCCAGAATGCCGTCAGCGAGGCACGCAACACACACACGCAACACACGCACACAACACGCACACACGCACACACACGCACACACACGCACACACACGCACACACGACACACACGACACACACGACACACACGACACACACGACACACACGACACACACGACACACACGACACACACGACACACACGACACACACACACACACACACACACACACACACACCACGTACATACGCATAAGATGATAAATAAGCGCCCAGCTCTGATAGTCGATGTCTCTCCGCGTAGGCGTCGTTGCCCCGCATCATGCGGGTGCTGGCGCAACAGGTGGAGGCCGGCGACGACACGGTGAAGCTGAAGATCCTGCAGGCCGTGGTGTCGCTGCTCACCACCCACACCAACATGCACGGCGAGTCGCTGTCGCAGTCCCTCTGCATGTGCTTCCGCCTCCACAAGAACAAGAGCGTGGCCGTCAAGAACACGGCGTCGGCCACGCTCCGACAGATAGTGACCATGCTCTTTGATCGCGCGCTCGTCGAATTCCAGCAACTCGGTTCCACCTTTCGCTACCCCAAACCGACGACCATTCGACACTACTCACTACGCACATTCCACTGTCGCGTGTGTTGTGTGTTGTGTTGTGTTGTGTGTGTGTGTGTGTGTGTGTGTGTGTGTGTGTGTGTGTGTGTGTGTGTGTGTGTGTTCGTGTGGTAGATGGCGAGACGCTGGACGCAATGGCGCAAAGCCCGAGCGAGAAGTCGGCCGTGGGTGACTCAAAGCAGCGCATGCCCAAGAATCTCCCGCCTTCCATCCAAGACGCCCACTTCCTGCTGCAGGTGCGCCGTCCGCTCTGCCACGTCATCGCTCTCGCTCGCTCTCCCCCCACTTTCGCGTTTGCTCATTTGGCGCCATTGTGGATGTGTGCTGTGCAGGATTTGTGCTCGCTCACTGGCGGAGACCACCCGATCTGGCTGCCCGTGCAGGCCATCTCCAAGACCTTTGGCTACGAGCTCATCGAGGCCCTCCTCTCCACGCACCAGCCGCTCTTCATTCACATCTACGAGTTCCAGCTTCTCCTCAAGGTGTGTAGCGGCCTTTTTATTTTATTTTATTTTCTACGTTAAAAATTCTTTAAGTTGTTAAATTATTAAATTATTAATTTTTATATTTGGCTGCAGGACCGCATCTGTCCCCTGGTGGTCAAGGCGCTGGGCGCCAAGGCGGGCTCGTTCACGTACTCGGTGCGCCTGCTGCGTTTGGTGGGCACCTTCATCAGAAACTTCATCAACCTCATGCAGGTAGGCCGCCACGCAAACAACGCGCTCTTCTCGGCTGCGCTGAATTAACGCAACCCTAACGCCACGTCACTCAAGAACGAGTGCGAGGTCTTTCTGGAACGGATGGTGCGAATCATGTCGCAGGAGACTCCCATCTGGATGAAGGCGTTGACCATGGAGGTCCTCAAGGATATTTGCAGCAACGAGAAGTTGCTCCGGTTCGCCTGCTCAAACTCTTATTCATTTTATTTTATTTTATGTTATTATTCTTGAATTTATTCCTGAATTTATGTGCATTTTTTTTTTTGGATGCGCAGGTCGATGTATGTCAACTACGACTCGAAGGCCGCGCAGGGCGATGCAACGGATTCGCGGCTCGTGTTCGAGAACATGGTCAAGGCCATCGCCCGATTCGTTCAGAAGATATTCGACATCAACAACAAGCTCGTCATGCACACCGAACCGGCCCGCACCAAATGGTGCGTCTGGGCCTGTGCGTCGCACCTGCACCTCGACTGACCTGTCGACCCCCATGTTGCGCGCGCGCGTGGATTACGTACAGCGTGGACATGCTGAGCCACAGAGAGCCTCCAGCCACCATCAGCCTCAGCTACACCCTCAATCTGGGTACCTCTATTTTAATCTAATAATATTTATTTATCAAGGTTGTATTTATTTTTCTTTTTTTTCAAAAATTGTTTTTTCCTCCATTTTTTTTGACATGCCTGCTACTCGTCTAGGACTGGAATGCTTGACGGCGATCATCGATGCCGTGGCGAGCCTCGCCATCCAGAAGGTCAAGGTGGCCCCCTCGCCCGTTCTCCAGTACGAGCCCATCAGGAGAGGTACGCGCGCCATCGCATCACCCGATCCCACGCGCCCGAGGCGCTGAACACCAGAGTGCGCTGTTTCCGCAGTGCTGCAGTTCGACAATCCGTTCGAGGAAGGCGGCGTGACCAAGGTCGAGGTGGTCGCGCCCACGGCCAAAACCAACGAACTGGCGCGCAACAACAACGCCAGCAACCGCAACGAAGAACAAGAGGAGGAGGAGGAGGAAGAGGGCCCCGGCAGCACCGAACAGCCGTCCGACGACGACACTGTTCCGCAAAGCGACAAGGTACCACATTTAATCAAATAATTAAAATAATAATGACATTATTTTATTATTATTTTTTGCAAATATTGTTCATTTATTAATGCTATTTTTGATGATAAAAACGCTAATGGATTTCATTTATTGAACTCTTGAAACAGAAGTTGAGCGGTAAGCAGATCAGCCGACGCATGGCCGAGAGTTCGTGGACGTCGATCCTACCGGCGCTCACCCTGATGCTGACCAAGGCCGGCGACGAGGCCATCGTGGAGAGCATCCTGCGCGCCTACCAGCTCTTCATCCACATCTGCGGCTCCAACGAGCTCATCGCTCCTCGGTGCGGCTCTCCTTCGTCGCGCAGACGCGCATTTCTTTTTCCTTTTCCTTTTCCTTTTCCTGGTCTCGTCTCACCTTCTCGCGCGCCAATAGGGACGCGTTCCTGACCTCGCTCTGCCATTTCGCGATCCCCTCGTCGGCCGTCACCATCACGGCCGAGACGAGCGGCGAGGACGGCGCCGAGCCAACACCGGCCAAGGGCACCACCACCACGACCACCACCAAAATCCAAGTCTTTGACGGCGTGCTGGTACGCATAGCCATCACCATCATCATCGTGGTCAGTGTGTTTGACCACGCGTTGACGATGGTTGCATGGCAACCAGCTGGGCAAGAACGTGCTGGCGCTGCGCACGCTGATAAGCCTGGCCCATGGAATGGGAGGCATCCTGGGCAGCGCCTGGCCGCTCGTTCTCCAAACGCTCGAGACGCTCCATTCCATAATCCACCCGACAGGGGCCAAGTCGCTCGCCCCCTCTGGTGCGCACGCGCGCATGGACTGCTACGGCGCACACGCATCGCCGGCCGACCTGCTGATGATGGTGTGTGTGTGTGTGTGTGTGTGTGTGTGTGTGTGTGTGTGTGTGTGTGTGTGTGTGTCGCGATCGATGTAGACGCGCCGAACCCCACGCTGGAGAAAAAGGGCTCGGCCTCGGCGCTGCCGGGCATAGGCGGCTCGGGAAACGGCGGCCTGGGCGCCAGCTCGTCAGGTATGCGCCCTCGCCTGGCCACGCATTCCTGAGATGACCTGCATTCCGACGTTCTCGAGCATCGAATGGAATGTGGCGATCTCACTCGCTCACGCGACCGCGCGTTCTTGGGATCTGCAGGGGTCAAGACGGCCGACGAGGGCCCGTCGCGAGGCATCGAGCGGTTGCCGTCGCCCAGGGAGATCAGTTATCTGTCGACCAGTCTCGAGTCGGTGTTCGAGGGCAGCCGATACCTCGACGACCAATCGCTCGCGCACTTCATCTCGGCCCTCGTACGCCCGCACCACCTCTCGTCCACCAACGATCTCATTTATCTATTTCTTTTTTTTTAAAAATATTAATTTTATCTTATATTTTCGCATTTAAAAGGCCTCGCTGTCATCGAACGCGCTGCTGGCCTTTGAGGTGAAGCGACCAGCGACGCCGGCCGACGCGCCCACGCCGGTCAATCACGTACGCAAATCTCTCCCCTTCGCCACCGCGCTTTGCTTCCCGGCTGACCGGCTCGCGCGCGCGCGCGCGTCGTCCAGCCGGCGCCCATGTTTGGCCTGTCCAAGCTGGTGGAGACGGCCCTCCAGAACATCCACAGGATCGACAAGACCTGGCCCATCGTCTCGGCCCATCTCGTCGCCGTGTCCAACCACAAGGTGAACTCCCACACTGTCCGCTCTCTCTCTCTCTCTCTCTCTAAACGATTCTGAACAATTTGTTTCGAAACGCGTTTCGTTTCGTGTTTCGTTTCGTGTTTCGTTTCGTGTTTAGGTGCCGTCGGTGCGGAGCTACGGCGTGGAGTCGCTGGCCAAGATCATGGAGACCTCGCTCACGCGGCTGCCCTCGATCCCGCGCCGCTCCTTCTCCGTGCCGTCGTTCTCGTCCAAGGCCCAGATCTCGCAGATCCTCTACGACATGTCCTCCGTGGCGCCCACCGTCGGCACGCCGCTCGACCAGAGCCCCGCGCCCTCGCTCCCCATCCGCTCGCCCGCTCCCTCGCCCGCCCCCGTGCAGGTAGCGGACTGCGTGCTTCGCATTCCGCATCGGCCCACACCGCTCACGCTCACTCACGTGGCTTGTGTGTGTGTGTGTGTGTGTGTGTGTGTGTGTGTGTGTGTGTGTGGTGAGAGCAGGTGACGGGCACGCCGGGCATGACGTCGCCGTCGTCGCTGCGGCGGCGCACTGTCGACAAGCAGGCGCCGCCGGTGCCGGACATGCAGATCCCGTTCCTGGAGCTGCTCGACGCGCTCGCCCAATCGAAGCAGAGCGACACCCGTTCCAAGACCATGCAGGCCCTCTTCGCCATCCTCCAGTCCTCTGGCCAGGTATGCTACGCGTGTGCGTATGTGCGTGTGCCATGGAGCGATTGTCGTGCGTGCGCGCACCTGGTTATCTCATCGTGGGTCTCTCCCTGCGTGTGCGCGGCAGTCGCTGTCGACGGGGTGGCCGGTGGTGCTGGCGATCATCAACAAGGGCAACAACGACAAGCAGCTCATCCAGGTGGCCTTCCGCTGCCTCGGCTTCATCTGCTCCGACTTCCTCACCAACCTCCCCATCGGTACATTCTTTGCATTTATCATTATTTTCTTTTGGAAATATTACTCTAAAAATATAAAATACAAAAAATAAAATATTAATAAAGTAATCGATGCTTGGCGTGTAGAATGCGTTGAGAAGGTGATCGTCGCGATCGGCAAGTTTGGACGACAGGCGGCCTTCATGAACATCTCCCTCACCGCCGTGGGCCTCCTGTGGAACATCTCAGACTTCCTCGCCACCGAGATCAAGGCTCTCCGCAAGCAGCTCGCGTACGCCTCTCCTTTGTGTTTATCCAAAACAAAGAAAAGCAAAACTGACCAAATATTTATAAATATATAAATAAATAAATAAATATAAAATATAAATAATAAACACACACATCACAGTGAAGCGGTGGAGAAGGAGGCAGAGCTGATCCTGGGCTCCTGGCTGATGGACTCCACCACCTCCAACAAGTACGCGTTGCGGCCCCGCTCACTCTGGCGGCGGCCCTGTGCTGACGTTTGTCGATGCGCGCATCAAGGCTGTGGTTGTCGACATACCACGAACTGAAGCAGCTGTGCGTCGACGCGCGCACGGAGGTGAGGAACTGCGCCATCCAGACGCTCTTCAAGACCCTCTCCACCCACGGGTCCCTCCTCGAACACGACATCTGGCCCTCGGTCATCGCTCAGGCACGACGCCCACGCCAAAAATAGAAAAATCAATCAAAATATGTGATGAAAAATGATGAATAATTTATTGATCAATTTATGAATTTATTTTATTTTATTTTATTTTATTTTATTTTATTTATACAGATATTGTTTCCGCTGATGAACGAGATCCGCAACTCGTCGGCGTCGGCGGGCAAGAGTCGCATTGACACCGAGCTGGGCAAGGAGGGCGGCAAGTCCGTCATCATGTACGCGCCCGCCTTGCTGTTGGGGAGAGGCGGGGGGGGGAGGCAACGAGCTTCGAGCGCTAAGCGCCGAGCGTGCTAATTCGCCGCTCGTCCAAAAACGTTCGGAATGCAGGATGGTGCACCACACGCGCAACACGGAGGAGAAGCAATGGAACGAGACACAAGTTTTGGCCCTTCAGGGCATTGTACAGGTAGGCGACGCGCGCGCTCTCTCTCTCTCTCTCGCTGTGCGTTTGCGTGGGGGGGGGGCATGCGCGTTCGCGGCGTGCTGACCCGAACGCGAAACGAACGAATGGAGGTGTTCCGCACGTACTTCACCACGCTGAGCGCCCTGCCCGACTTTGCCCAGTCGTGGCACGCCCTCCTCGGGCTCTTCCAATCGGCCGCCACCTCCAACTCGGCCGAAGTCTCCGCCGTACGGCGACCCCCTCCCCCTCCCCCACTTCGTTAAGGGGCCTGCTGACGTCATCTATCGGTTTTGTCAACCAATCAACCAACGCGCTGCGACAGTGCGCGATCCAATCGCTGCGCGAGTTGATGCACCCGCACGTGGCCGACAGCAAGTTTGGGCGGCTGCTGTGGGAGGACATGTGGACCGCCCTCCAGCAGATCGGCGACTACCTCACCCGCCACCACCCGCGCGACCTCCCCTACACCGACGTACGCCACTTGCTCGTCGCGCGCGCGCGCGTTGTGCTCCTCCCCCTCACCGGCCATTGTCCTGCGCGCGCGCGTGCGCTTGCGTGTGTGCGCGTGTGCGATGGGCAGATTCCACAGCAGTCGCTGCTCGAGCTGGTGAGGACGGTGGGCCACATCCACTCCAAGTTCCGCGAGGCGTGCACGACGGACGACGTCAGGCGGCTGCTGGCCATCATCGAGCCGCTGGCCCTCTACCCCGGCGAGGAGGAGCGCCGCATCTCGGCCCTCCAGAAGAAGACCCTCAAGGTCGTCGAGAACCTGGTACGGCGGCCCGTCTCGCCCACGCACACTCGCATACCGATCCAACGTTGCATTCCACTCATTCCACTCATTCCACCGACCACGTAACTGCGCGTGCCACGCAGCCGCCGGTGGCCGAAGAGATCTACCCGATCGTGTTCCGGCAGCTGACGCGCTACGTCACGATCGCCATCAACTACGCGCCCCCCACGACGACTTCATCGTCGTCGCCATCGTCGCCGTCCTCCTCCTCCGCCTCATCCTCGCCCTCGTCGCCGGCGACGCCGATCAAGTCCTCGCCATCGCCGTCGACGGCGAGCCTGCCTGGCCGGCGGTTCCATCCGCTGGCCATGAAGGCCATGGACCTGGCCGTCCGCTTCCTCGAGACCGCGCCGTCCGCGGTCATCACCCAGGCCTTCGAAGAGCTCATCATGGTTCAACTCCGCCCCCCTCCCCCCACGTCGAACGTGTGCGTCGACACTCATGGGCTCGAGTGTCCGCCGGTGGGCAGGTGTTGGGCGCGGCGATGATGTTCAAGTACGTGAGCTACCCGTCGCCGCTCTGGCGAACGGCCGTGCGGGCCTTCACCCGCGCCGTCACGCACGCCCTCCCCATCGTCGCTCGCACGCCCGGTTCGTAATATCTCTTTTATTTAAATTAATAATTATATTATATTTTATTTAATATTTTTTTGCAAACTTTATTTTTATTTATTTATTTATTTTTGGTGGACAGACCTGGGTGAGGACCAGGAGCGTCGCGTGTGGACGCAGCTGTACGCGTGCCTGCACGACTTCCTGTTCCACGATAGGGCCCAGTTGCCGCCGCTGACGGCCGAGGAGATCAAGGAGGACGAGGCCCTCGACGTGGGCCTGGCCGACGTGCTCGCCCTCCACATGCTCCGCTGCGCCGCCGGCGTGCCCTTCCTCCACGCTCGCCTCATCGGAATCCTCCAGTGCGCAGCTCGACCACACACACACACACACACACACACACACACACACACACACACACACACACACACGCACGCACGAGCACACACGCAACTGAACGTGTTCGGCATACGCACACGCAACAGGGAGGGATCGGTGTTCCACTCGGTGCCGGCCAATCAGCGGGAGACCTTTGCCGAGGGCTGCTACGCCAACCTCTGTCGCCTCTGCGCCCACGCCGCCGACCCCGACGGTGCTCTCCCGCTGCTCTCGTTGGTCCTCTCGACTCGTGGCGCCTCCCCCTCACTTCGCGCTCGTGGGGTTGTGTGCGGTTGTATGACAGATGGGTATTCGTGCAACGGGCGAGTGGGCCGGCTGGCCTTCCCGCTGGTGATGGCCCGCGCGCGTGCGGTGCTGCGCCGGTTCGTGGAGGACGACCGGCTCGCCGGCGCGCGGCCGC
>JANDJZ010000594.1:0-26473 GCA_027943245.1 Acanthamoeba sp. SK_2022b | reverse complement strand
ACCTCCTCCCTGCCCTTCTCCTCCTTGCGCCGGCGTCGCTCCCGCTTGCGCGCGTCCTCCCAGCTGGAGGCGTCCACCACCTCGCGCCACTCGAACTCGCGCACGGCCTCCCACCCGTGCCGGGCGGCCACCTCGCGCGGGTCGAGCTCGGCGAGCGTGCGCATGTCGCGCACGCCGTGCAGCACGATCCGATCCCGCGCGCCGGGCCACCGACGCACGACGAGCCTCTGTCGCTGCGACATCACCTCAAACACGAAGCACATGTGCTGGAGCCCCGCCCCGTCGGCGGCCGGTTGCCCGGGCAACGCATAGCCAAGTGCATTCCAGGCATTCCAGAAGAGCTCAGCAAACGTCGACGGCGCGTCGGTGTCGGGGTCGGGCCTGTTGAGCCTCTGGCGCAGCTCCTCCTCGGCCTGGTGCGTGCGCTTGGCCAGCTCCTCGGCCTCGTCATGCAGCGTGATCGACGTCAGCCAATCCTTGAACGTTCTGCGCACGTGCACACACACACACACACACACACACACACACACACACACACACACACACACACACAGGTGATGACGTCAGCACAGCTCAGCAGCACTGCCCAGTGGCGCACACACACACAGGCGCGCACCGTTTGGGGAGGGCCAGTTCGTCTACGACGGGCTCGCTGGCGTCGGGCGTGGCGGCCGAGACGACGCGCCACGCGCCCGCGTAGTGGTAGAGGAGGGCCATCTTCCCGTCGAGCTTCTCCGTCACCCGCATCGCGCCCTTGTCCCAGCAGAACCGCCCGCGCTTATGGGCGGCCTCGCCGTCGCCGCCATCGTTGTCGTCGTCACCGTCGTCGAACCTGGTCCGCGGGAAGTCGATGACGAGCGTGAAGGGGTCGATCAGGTAGTCGATCTTCGTGTAGCCCATGGCCACCACCCGCCAGTCCCGACGCGACCACTCGCCGTCGGTCTTGGCGAGCTCCTCCTCGTTGCCATCGGCGGCCAGCAGTAGGGAGTAGGCGCACTCGCGCACGATCGGGTGGTCGGCGGGCGACGTGGTCGGGTCGGGGGCGAGGTGCAGCAGCGCGGGGAAGTCGGGGTGGGGCGTGACCGCGATGGCCAGGTCCTTCACGAGGGACTGGAGGCCCCTCCGCCTGATGTAGTCGAGCGTGAGGAGTCCCCCGGCCGCCGTCCCACCGCCGTCGTCGACCACGAGGCCGCCGTCGCTGCCGGCGCCAGCAGCCAAGCCGGGACCGTAGTCTTACAAAATAATAAATAAATAAATAAGGTTAATGGGGGTGATGACGTCATCATTGCAGGAGGGGAGAGGGTACTGTGCTTGAGCTGGTGCATCATGGTCTGGTAGAGGGGCTTGTAGACCTTCTCGTAGTCGTCCCAGTTCTCGGACGGGTTGCTCATGGTCTTCGAATGTGTGACAGACCAAAGAAGAACGTGCGTGAGCGAGCAACAGTGGCAGAGCTGCGGGGAGGCATACGTCGCGCCAGTAGTCGTTGCCCGCCGTGTAGTCCGTGATCTTACCGGTGTCGGCCAGCTGCAGAGCTGTGGGCGAAGCACGCACGCACGCACGCACAGCGCTGCAAGTGTTGGACAGACAGAAAGGTGGAGGCGCAGCTGGGGCGACGCATCAATGCGGACCGTAGTGGAGGTAGCGAAGCCCGTGCACGATGTTCTTCTTGGACTTGCGCGTGTCGCCCTCAAACCACAGCCTCTGATCCAACCACGCTAACCAATCAGGCCACCAACAAACACACAACGCGCGCGCGCGCACACACACACACACACTCACACACACACACACACACACACACTCACACACACACACACACTCACACACACTCACACACACACACACACACACACACACACACACACACACACACACACACACACACACACAACGCTCGCGCGCTCAGACAGCGAGAGGAGAGTGGAGGGAAGACCTTGGCTTTGGCGAGGTTGTGGGAGGAGTCCATGAGGACGGCCTTCTGGAGGGCCGGCAGGCGGAGGACGTCCTCCATGGCAGGCAGCGGCCATCGCTCCAGCCACACGCACTCCCTCGGCATGCACAGGCACATCAAGCTGTTGATCATGTTTCGCTCCAGCTACGCCATCACACCACACGACACGACACGCGCGCTCTGCAGTCAACACTCGCTCACTGCTGTCACACGAGAGAGAGAGAGAGAGAGAGGAGAGCGTACGAGGCCGCGAAAGAACTGGATGTGGTAGAGGTTGAGCGTGACCTCCAGCTTGGCGCCGCCTTGGACGGGGAGGTGGCGGGTCTCCTCGTACTGCTTGGCGCCGTGGAAGTAGTCGCCCTCGACGATGCAGATGAGGTCGTAGTCGGCGTCGGGGGTGGCCACCCCGTACAGGCGCGAGCCAAAGAGGTAGACGTTGCGCAGGTCCTCGGGCCGGTACTGGCCGTCGCTCGTGAAGACCTCGAACACGTGCGCCATCGCCACCTCCACGTCGACGGCGATCAAGCTGCGTTTGTAATCATCGTCTGATGCAGCAGCATCTGCGCTGTTGGTACTCCCTCCTTCCATCTCTGATTTGTGTTTCTTTTACCGTCTTGAAAGCCCAAAATCAATAACTATAAAACAAAGGCAATTAACTGAAGTAGCGCCTGAGAAAAGCGTAAACAATCAAACCCGATAAACAAAAAGATTAAGGAATAACAAAAGATTAAGGAATGGCAGTGGTGGATTTTAAATGTTTTGTTTTTTTGCGATTGAGAAAACAAACCTCGAAGCTCTGTGTACAGAAAATTCTTCTGCGTTGCAGCCCTACGAGGCGGTGACGGACTTGGGGGCAGAGGTGGCCAGCGGGTTGCGGAGGACGACGATGACGCTGTCCCCTCGCAGGAACATATTCTTGATGAAGCGGTCCTTGTTGATGGGCTTGGCCTTCTTCTGTCCCTTGCCCTTCTTGGGCACCTCGGTCCACATCTCCTTCACGTTCTCCAACACCATGTTGCAGTGACGATCGAACGCCTTGACGCGGCCGAGCAGCTTCTTGTTGTTACGCACGTTGATGAGGACCTGGGAGTTGGTCTTCACCGACTCGGCAAGCAGTGAGAGGGGACCGGTGTTGAACTCCTCCTCCTCATTCTTCTCGGGCTTGCTGTCGCTGCTGCAATTGGGGGGGGGGGTGAGAAATCAATTGATCGAAACATCTACAGATTTTGAGGTCACATGACGCATGAAATGGCACGCAAAACACTAGAATTGCAATAAACAGTGCAAAGGCAGGCAGGAATGGCTAGACGTACCTCATTGTGCTGTGATGTGTTAAGTGCGGTCGCGATCAACGAAAAGCTGTCTTGGCTTGCCGTGCAAAAGAAAAAGTAGAGAAAAGTAAAACCGACTTGCTGGCGGTCATGGAGCAAGGAGAAGGACAGCAGGAAGGGTGTGGCAGTGTGCCGCTGCCATCAACCAAGTTGAGTGATGAGGACATGGCGGCGAATGCTCGACTGAAGGAGCGGTCTCTGCGGTTCTGGCTGAGCCTGGTCAGCCAGCCGGTCACCCTGCACCTCTACGAAGAGTACGTTTTATCGTAGAGGATGCGCTTTGTAGTGGATGGAGGCTTTACAATGCTGACCCCTACGATGCCTCTGATGCACAGCACAACCGTGGAGGGAACGCTGTGCGCGGTGGACGCGGGGCAAGACTACGTGCAGATGTCCGGCCTCGCCACGCCCATGTACCGCTACCCCGAAGCTCTCGTCCGCACGTCCGACATCCGCTACCTCGTCACCGCACCCTCTCCCTCGGCCACCACCGCTTCTTCTTCTTCTTCTTCTGTCCTCGCCTCCACTAACGACCCACCAACGACGCAAAGCTAGCCCCTCTTGACAACAAGTGTAGTGGTGCAGTAGTCTTTCGTTACCAAAATAGTGAGATGGGGGGGGGGGAGGAGCAAGAGCTAGTCGTCCGTCTGGTCTGACAGATCAGCCGCTTCGACCGTTGAGGGACTGGTGCCACGCCTTCCACATCATTCCGCTCTCTTGATCTTCGCGCACCTTCTGCTCGATCAACCCCTCCACCCGGTCCATCACCGCCGGCTTCGCCAGGGCCTGCTCGCCGCCCCTTGGGCCCACCGCCGTATCCTCCTCATCCTACAAGAATAAAACAAAATAAAATAAAATAAAATAAAATAAAATAAAATAAAATAAAATAAAATAAAATAAAATAAAAATAATATGAAATAAAATGACAACCACACATCCAGAGACGAGTCAGTGGCCGCCACAGCAACCGACTGGGCGTCCAGCGCGGGGGCAAAGACGGGGACTGGACCTGGCCGCGCTCGTCCTGTACAGCTCCGCTCTTGATGTGCGGCCCCAAAAATATGACCGTGATCGTGGTGTCGTCGAAAAAGCCTGCGAACCACCGCCGACGTCGCGTAAGAGAGGCGTCGCTCGCGACCACGTTGGTGGCGCGCGTGTGGGAGTTGTAGTACCTCTCTTGGCCTCCTTGGGCAGGGTGATGCAGAAGTTCATGCGCACCTCCGGCGTCTTTCCGTAGCCCGCCTTGTTCAAAACTGGGATTGTGTCGTACGTCAGCACGCAAGGCTCGACGCAGAGAGCAACCCAGACAACAACAACAACAACTAAGGAGGTGAAGGAGAAACCTTTGCCAATCAGGTAGCTGCTCGCGTTATCCTGCAACTTGAGCTTCACTGCAATGCGGCGAACGGTTCATGAGCACCGCGTCACGGAAGGGAAAGGAGTGGAGGGGGCACATACGCTCGCTGCTCGGCGTCTCCTGTGCAGGGCTGCGAGAGTCGTCCTTGGGATCGCGCTGCATGTGCTCCAGATAGTGGCCCACCATATCGATCACCTGGACCACCCAAAACACAATGAGCGATCGTGCAGGCTCTGATGTTGGCCAATACAAGGGAGAGGGCGCGCGCGCACACGAACCTCTTGGCTGGAGAAGAAGTCAAAGAGGCCGTCGGTGGCCAGCACGATGAACTGGTCGGCTAGGAGGGGAGAAGAGCAAGAGAGGGAGAGAGAGAACGGCGTGTCAGCGACGGCTCGCGCCCGACCAATCCCCACGCGGAACGTAAGGCGAGGGGCTGAGGTATAGATATATCTACCCGGCGTGATCTTGTGGGAGATGACTTCGGGCATGGCCGTCGTGTAGGGCGGGTGCCAGTTCTCCAGCTTGCGCGCCAGAGCTGCACACGGCAACGAGGGCAACACGTCAGCATCGCAGAAATTGCAACTAAAATTTCAAAACCAAATTAATACAATTAAAATAAGAAAAAAGGATAATAAATTAGCATGAAAATGTTGGCCCTACTACATGGGCGAGTGAACGGGTAGAGGTGGGGGAGAGCACCATCGTTGAAGTTGGGGTCCTTGAAGAGGCCGTCGCCGATGCCGCGGGTGGGCTGCAGACTGCCCTTCACGCGCTCGTCCAGCACGATGTCCTCCTCGTTGGGGTGGGCCTCGATCAATCGCTTGCGCTCCTCGAGGTTCTCCGTCCCGTGATCGTGCGACAGCTCGATCGCCTCCCACGCGCGCCTCGTATCGGCTCCCTTAATCGGGTCACTTTCACAAAAATACATTAAGATATTTTATATGATAAAAATAAACAAAAATGATGAAACTGAATTGAGAGAATACCCAGAGGTGTCCCGCTTGCGGCCGAGAACGGCGCGGCAGTCGCCGGCGTTGGCGACGTAGATGTGGTCGTTGAGGAAGTAGGACAGGAGCACGCAGGCGCCGGAGAAGCCGTCGCGCAGCTTCTCCGGGTCGAGCAGGGCCTCGTAGAGGAAGTAGCTGTCGGCCCGCAGGAAGGCCAGCTGGAGACACTGGCTGATGTTGCGCTCCGGGTTGAACAGCGCGTCGAGCGGGCCGAGCAGCTGCTCGCGGTGGCCCTCGCTGAGCTGGGTCTGCCTGGCGACGATGCCCTTGAGGTCGTCGTAGAGCTGCGGGCTGGCCGGGTCCTTGGCCAGGAAGTCGACGATGCGGTCCCGGAGGTCCTTCTCCTTCACCAGCGTGTCGATGAACTTCTCCTGCTTGAGCTTCAAGATGCCCAGCTCGAGCCTCACAAAGTCGAACAGCTCGTTCTTCACAAACTCGGAAGCTGTGCGCGCGCAGTTGTCGACGTTTAAATTCTGTGCGTTGAGGTGGTGGCGCGGTGGAGGCGTACCGGCCCAGCCTCCGTGCCCGTCGTAGATGCCAAAGAGGGAGCCGCTGTAGATCTGCGGGTCGTGCAGCAGCTCGTTGTGCCGGTCCTCGGTGGGCGAGTTGGCTGTGTACGTGCCACCGACAGTGCACGTAGCGCTATGTGTCAGCCTCGCGCCAACTGACGTAGCACGCACGCCATGAAGACGGAGAAGCGTGCGTACAGGCGAATGTGTTGGTGTGGAATTCGGTGATGTGACAGTTGCCAGGCGTCACGGTGAAGGCCTGCGCGTTGGCGCTGATCTTCCGGGAGATCTGCTCCACGAGCTCGTGTGACACCGACGGCGTGAGCGCGTCTGATGTTGGCACACAATGAAAACGGTTCGTTAAGACCACCCCCACACCCACACCCACCCCCACACGCTCCTCAACCCGTCATTCTCTCGATGAGCTTGATCGTACCGAGAATAGGAGAGGAGGTCGTGGCATACTTCCGCTTCTTCTTCTGATACTCGAAGAACCCTGCGTGGCCCAACAAAAAAGATGAGTAGCAAAGAGAGGAGAGCGATCAGTTGTGGGACGATGGAGAAGCGTGAAGAGGGAAGAGGAAAGGCGAACGACGCATGATGTGGAGGAAGGAGGAGGGTTCGGCGATTGGTGGGGACTGTTACCGTAGCTGGCGGCGAACGAGGCGATGCCCACGCCGCCGATGAAGAGCGGCCGCGAGAGCTTCTTGAAGATCGACGACGAAGCGGCCGGCGACGCGTGAGGAAACTGCGGTACCTCTGCTGGGGAGAAGCATGGGGTGGGGCATGAGGCATGAGCCCAGAGAGACCGCGACAGAAGGCGTTACCGTTGTTGGGGTTGGGACCGCTCGCCGTGGACATGCGCCGCCTCGCGGCCACTGGAACGTATCGTGAACACGTGAATAAGGAGAGAGATGATGAAGGTACAATTCGCGCTCGCGAAGGAGATTGTAGGGAGGGGGAGGGGAGATTAATTTTACCTCCAAATGCTGTGTGGCCGCGACTGATACCGCTGACGGCTATGGGGCGTGCATTACGGAGGACGAAGAGCGAATTCAGCGTGGGACTCGCTCGTGGCAGGCACGAATGCGACACGAGTCGGGTAGACGGAGACGCGGAAGATGTTGAGGGATACGAGGCTGAGGTCGAAGATGAGCAAGGCAGAGCCGCAGCGGTGGCTGGGGCGGAATGCGTCGTCGTTGCCTTCTTTGCGGGCCCGGAAGAGGGAGCAGTAGAATGGTGACAGCAGTGCCCACGCGCGCCGCGGCAGCCGACTCCCGCCACACGAAGCATGCTTCCTCTTTCCCTTCTGCGTGCGCAAGCTCTTTTTCTTGCCAAGTTTTGCCTGCGTGCTCGGAAAATCGGCGGCTGTGCCCGATTTGTGCTCAGCGCCGGCCAATCAAGCCAACTTCTTCGGCAAATGGGCTCGTGCACACACTGGGGCCGTCGTCTTTGAAGTGCGGAGTGCGCGCCTAGCTTGGCACGGCCATGAAGTCAAGATACCAACGGTGGCAGGTACGACTCTGTCAGCCAACAGTGTTAAGCGCTCACGCGCTCACTGGCGCGACTAATAATAATTTTTTCTTCGCTCTTCTGCGCAAGGCTGGAACTGAGGGTCTGTCGTGGGACGAACGTCTTCGTCGGGCAGCCCCCAAGCCCCTTCGCCGCCTCGCTGTCCCGGTACGAGCTGGGCCGCCCCACCCAGGCTCGGGCTCACCTTAAATTGCCCCTTCCAAAAACAATACCAGATTTTCTTCGACGGAGTTGAGGATGGTGTTCGACTCCGCTCGCTCGCCGCTGTCACATTTGTCGTGCTGTTCGCTGCCATCTTCACATTCCTACTCGGTTTCGGTACGCCTTCTCGCTGTGACAGCACGATTCTCTTGAGGTGCCCACGAGTCACATACAATTCGCGAACGGTACAGTGTTCAGGGACCCGCTTCAGCTTCTTGGTGACAATCGCGCGTGGAGCACCCAAATCGTCCTTCCTCCGCCGGCGTACGCTCAGTTCGGCGTTCCGTTCCGGACGAGCACGCTGGTACGTGTGCTTCCCCTTTTTGGCGCTGCTCCCTCTCCGTCAACTGTTGACTGTTCTGCATTGTATTTTATGGTCTCGTGCAGGTGCGTGTGGTCAATTTCAAGGGGAACGGCGTCGAAGGCGCCACAGTGAAAGTTGCTATCGGCCGGGTTCGAGCGCCCATCCTCGGACTTGACATAGGTGCGGCTACAGGATCTTGTCAGTAACTGGTGCGTTGATTCGGAGAGCTCAATTTGCTCTCTCCCCTCTATTCCCTGTGTCGCCTGCAGACTGTGCCACTCTCGAGCCGACCTTACTTAATCTGCAATTCCGCTTCGTTTGCGACACGGACATCATCGGTATGCCCATCGTTCTGCGCATGACTGCGCGCGCCACATATGCGCTCTTTGTCACCTAAACCTTGCTGGATGCAGGCGGTGAGGCCAAGAGCGGTTCGGCGGGCTTTGCGTTGTTAAACAACACGGTGATCGATACTGGGCTGGTCGGGACCTACAACATCTCCTTCACCTCGGAGTCTGTCTCTGCCCACTCCATCATCACGATGCAGAGCAATGGTATGATGCACTTCTCGCACACGGCCAGCATCGCCAACCATAATCCCCCCCCCCCCCGGCCCGCAGTGCTCTCTGTCACGCTCGTTGGCGAGATACCCCAGTCAGTCGCTGTGGGGGAGATAGTGAGCTTCGCCGTTCAGGTACCCTCGTGCATTGAGCCTTTCCGGTGGCTCTCCACAAGCACCTTGAAGCTCACTTCGCTCATCACTCGCGCACAAGGTCATCGACGAGAGCGGTCTTCCCGCCGAGGGCCGACGCATCGTCATGGTGGCTTCGAGCCTGGGTCCCGGCGATCTGGAGTCGCTGGGCCTCAGCTACATTCCTGATTATCGCTCCGACAAATTCGGTGTGAATTAGACCGTTGGCCGCCTGCGGTGGTTGGAGGTTTCGAGCGCTGACATTATGTGTGGGTAATGGTGGGCAGGCATCATCGAGAACTTGGGCGACGTCCAAACGGACAGCCGGGGAATGGCCAACGTGAGCATGCGCTGGAGGGCAGCCAACTACGCCTACCAGTACCCGGTCCTCGTATGCGAGCGCACGCTGCTGCCTCTGTTCCCATCCTTTTTCCGGCCCATGATCATCACTACGAACGGTTTAGCCTCGCACCCACTCGGCCACTCATTTCCCCTTTTCGCGAACATCTGATTCGAGGCTCTGGGTGGTGTCGCGACGTCTGCAGTGAGCCAGGTCGTGGTGGTGCGCCAGCCCCCTCCGCAGGTCGAAGAGAAGGTAAACACAGCTGTCTGATTGTCTGTCGATCCGTTTTCGTGCTTCTCCCACTGATACGACGTTGCTGCATCGTGGACAGGTGCCCTTCTCTGCGGTCGTTGGCGTGTATGACGCACGCGGCAACCCGCTCCAAGGCAAGTACGTCGTGGCCGAGATATCTCTCTTTGGTACTTGCCCCCATCTGATCACATTTATTTTAATAATGTCGCATCTTCTTACATTAATTGTTTTTTTGTTTATCTATTTGTTGAGCAATTCACCAACTGCCTCCACACCTGCAGCTGGCGCGCGAGAGGCGCCCTACTTGCCCGCTCCGCGAGCAAATCCGCTGAAGAAGCTCTACCACGCTCTCTCCAAGCTCACGGGCAAGGATGGTCTGGCTCGATTCGACAATCTGACGTTCAATCAGGAGGGACCGGCAGGCCCCTATCGCATCACGTTCTTCTGCGATGGCGTGTCCTCCAACGAATCCAACACCATCAACGTCACGTCTGCCGGTACAGTTGCCCAGTCCTTCGCAGGTGATAACAGCCTGGCCATTTTTGCTGATCGTGGCCTATGTTCGCGTAGTGCGAACGGTCATTGCGATCTGGGAGACGGAGGGCCTCGACGTCGTGCCCAGCCAGCAGATCACATCGTTGCCGTCGGTCTACGTCTTGGACGAAAAGGTGCCCCTTCGTGCTCTTGCCGTCACCAATCAAACAATACCTCAACCTTCAGAAAAAGAAGGTTGATAACAATTTTAATTGATTATGATTTCTATTGTAGGGCTTGCCGTTGAAGGGGAAGACAATATCAGGCTACCAATTCAATACCTCCGATGTGAGCATTGTGGGCATTCCAGCCGGATCTCTGTACGTGCGCTCGCGCCGCGTGTGACGTTTGCATGCGCACGGGTTGTGTCGTGCGATGACTGGATGCGCTTCCCTCGTGACCGACGCGGGTGCTGGCGTTTGGGGCATGCAGGGGGAACGGCATCGCAACGTTCTATGAGATGTACATCTTTCAGGGCCGTAGCAATGAAGCGCTCGCCCTCAACCTGTTCGTGGACGGCGTCGCCAGTCGGCTGCCCGTCGACTTCTCGCTTGGCAACTTCACTCAGGTGCGCGTCAAAGATGAAGAGCGGTTGACTGCAGCAACGCTCACCGTGGCCCTACACAACGCTGTCTCTCCGCAGGACCCCAGCGCCTGTGGGTACATCCGGCTGGTCTCGCCCCCCGGGCTTCCGCTCGTGGTGGGCAAGACCTTCGAACCTGGCCTGGTCGTCCAGGCCGTCAACTACGCAGGCCAGCCCGTCAGCGGCGTCTACATCGGTAAACATACGCTGCGGCGTTTTTGCGGCTCCCGAGTGGTCGAGGGCGTCACGGGTCAAACTCACACCGGTTGGTGGTCGTGCATGTAGCGTTGCTCTACGAGTTGGCCGGGCAGATGCAAGCATTCGACACCTATGCCATGACCAACGCCTCGGGCTATGCCACCCTCACCAATGCGAGCATTGAAACGGGTAAGCAAGCCTGGACACTCCTCCATACTTTATTGGGCGGGAGTGAAGAACTCACTCGATCGCTCAGGCTTCAGCCAGGTCGTCACCCTGTATGCGTTGGGCTTCCAGCTCCCGAACGGCAGCTGCATCAGCGACGTTCTTCGGATGCAACTCATCAACCCCGTGGCGGCCGTGCATCTGCTTGACGTGATGCCGGCTCCCGACGATAAACATCAGACCACAGCCGACTTCATTGTTAGGGTGGGTGTCTCTATTTTATTATATATTTTTCTTCATTTTATTTTAGGTTAATATGGTTTTTCTACACGTTCACGTGCGCGACTAGTATGAGGCGGTGGACGTGGACGGGCTGCCGATCGACGGCCTCCAAGCTGGCGTTGTGTTGCTACAAAAACCAACCTATCTACAAGACTGGCCCAGCGCACAGCTGTTCAACTTCAGCCAATCTCACAACGACAGTACTGCAACCCAACCTTATTAGCCAAAGCCGGCTTGGTCGCTGGATATTCACCATTTTTGCGTGATGTGCATCAGGCTCTGTCCGTTTGCGTCTCGGTAAGAGCACCCCGGGCGACTTCTCGTTCGCGCTCACTGTTGCCGGTGAGCCCGGGCCCATCTTCAACGTCACCATAGCCAGCAACGGTGCGCTCCTCACTGACGTCTATATGGGTGGCCTTGGCCTTCTGCTGACCCACGTCCCGCTCTCTAGTGGCTTCGCTGGAAATCACAACGCAGCCTGTTGCCAGCCTAGCGACGGGCATCGCCCGTCTCGGCACACCGTTCGCTGTTCAGCCCGTTGTTAGGGTTCGCTCGCTGCCCTATCGCTCAGTCAAAGCGAACATGTCTCAGTGTCCGCTCCTCCTGCGTGCTCGTGCGCGTATGTTGTGTGTAGGTCCTGGATGCCGAAGGATCGGGGGTGGCTGGTGTGGTGGTGATGTGTGCGGTGTGCGAGAGCGCCGAAGAGGCCTACGTAGGCAGTGTCGACAGCTACGACAGCCCAAACGCCGTCTCTCCCTACTCAGCTCCTTCCGATGCGCTCGGCTATGCCAACTTTACCTCGCTTGGCTTTGTCGGCGCCGTTCCCGGTACTTCGCTCTTCGCATTCGTTCTTTTAATCGTTTATCGTTTTTCGTTCTTTCCCGTTCTCGCGGCTGACGTGCGGCGCAGGGACCTACACGCTCTGTTTCACGCCCAAGGCCAACCGTTCCAAGTGGGGCCGGCGGGCCCGAGCGCGTCGCTCAAGAGCGTCGACAAGATGCAGGTGGTGGTCGTGCAACAACCCTCCACCACCGCCTCGGTCGGCGTGCCGCTGGCCGCGCCGCCCACAGTACAGGTCTACGCTGTCCGCACGCCCATCGGGCCCGACGCCAACCTCACCGCCGTGGCGGGCCTCTCGGCGCACCAGCAAATGGCGCTCAGCGTCTTCGCCGGCAGTTTGGTCGCCGCCGACTCCGGTGAGCCGGCCCCCGGCTCGCGCGAGCTGCTCAAGGTCATGCTGGGATCAATTAGCGTCGACGGCCTGTTCTCCAAGCAGGGCGTCCTGGCCAACCACATCGCCGTGACGACCAATGGGAACCTCACATTCTCGCAGCTCTCACTGCAACTCGGCCTCACGAGCTACGCATTCCTCAAGTGCGCCCACCAGCCGGACCGTGAACTGCGCCAGATCTGTGCACGCGCTTGACATGATTTCTCACATTCCATGCATTGCGACCCTGACAGGGCGACGGTCGTGGGCGGAGCGTCGACGTTGCCGCTTCAGATCAACCCCATAGAGATCGTCTCCGTTCCCTCTCGCATCACCGTGCAGCAGAACCCGCCCGCCTCTGTCTACGTCGGCCAATCGGTGCGCCCTACCCCCAGCGGGGAGGTCCACGACTACCCTCTCTCTCACACACCTTCTTTTCCTGCTCCTTGATCCAGTTCTCCATGTCAGTGCTGGTGACCATCAGCTCGGGCAGCCCATTGGCAGGTTTGGCATCCACCAAACTCCTTTATCTCGGCATTTCTAGTCTAAATATGTTTTTGTTAAAATGTCTGTTGTTTGTCTAATAATGCAGATCATATGGTTGAGGCGGTGTTCGACAAGACGCCCCAGGACAGCTACGCCAGGCTCGACGAAACGACGGCACGGATTGCCTTCGCGCCCTCCCCCCTTCCTCCAAAACGATCCACGCATAAACTCACGGCAGTCGTTCTCTGGTTTGTACCTCCTTTCACGCCACCACACACAGGCCTTCAACGTGACGGACACCAACGGCATCGCTCGCTTCCATCTCATCCTGGCGTCGGGCATCCCCGGCAGCTACTCGCTGCGCTTCCGCTCGGCCGGCGGATCGGTCATCAGCGACGCCACCCCGGCATTCAAGGTTGGTCCAATTAAGGCTTTGACCGCTCGTCGCTCTGCCTCATTTCAAACGGCTGACCTACACACGACGTGTGCGTGTTCAGGTGCTCAACATCGTTGAAGCCGTGCAAGTGATGCGCCAGCCTGGAGGCCAGGCTCTCATCAGCGACAACTACCAGCGGGCGCTCGGATCCCTGCGTCAGCCTCGGCTGAGGTACCGCCGCACTATTTGACCAGCGCGCGCACGTCCTACACCTCTGCCGCCATCAGCTGAAAACGTTCGGTTTGTTGATTGTGTGTGTGTGTGTGTGTGTGTGTGTGTGTGTGTGTGTGTGTGTGTGTGTGTGTGTGTGTGGTGTGTGTGTGTGGTGTGTGTGTGTGTGTGTGTGCGCGCGCGCAGGGTGGTGGACCAGGCGGGAAAGGGCCTTCCCGGCCGAACGGTGGAGGTGCTCACGACTCCGCCGGACGCCGCGCTGCGTTACAATCAGTCACAGCTCACCGACGACAACGGCTACTACCAGTTTGAAGACCTTCATTTCATCGTATCCTATTCTCCTCTTTCGCTTCAGCCACACACACCATTTACTACTATGGCTAAGAGAGGATTTCGCATAGGACGGTACAAGTCAAGACTATAAGCTGGTGTTTGTTTGCGAAGGAATTGCCGCTTCATCGCAGAGCTTCAGCGTCTACAACGAACTCGAGCCCGACCAGTCCAACCTCAAATACCTGAGCTACTTTGTCTATATCAGCATGGTGCCCCCTTGCCGCCCTGAGGGTCCACCAAACATACGCGTTGTTGACCCTAACCTCCTCCTCAATCATGATGCAACGCGTTGTCTAGGTGCTTGTGATGCCTTTCTTCTTTGCCAACAGCGGTTGGGTGCGGCAGAAGCACGCCTCCTTCGGTTTCCTGTTGCTCGGCCTCGTGCTTCTGCTCGCCCTGATCGCGGGGGCGTTGGCCATCATCATCAACGTACCTATCTATTGCACACACACCACCCACCCATATATTTATACACACACACAGTGTCCACAGACAGAGCTTTGGCAACATCTTTACATTTACGCGCGTGTGTCGCCTCGCTCGTTCTATCAGGGCTACCGGGGAGGTCAACTGGACCCGTATCTACAGGCGCTCCGCATCTTCTTCATCATCGTGCTTCTGCTGCCAGTGATCCCTTACACCGTCGTCTTTGTTCTGTTCGCCCTGAAGAAGACGAGCTTCTTCCATTACAGGTTACCCTCAATTCACATGACCCGTTGTGGTAATCATCGTGCGCCTGATGCTCAACAACGTATTGGGGTTGGCTCCAGGGCAAGAAAGGACATGTTCCATCGGCACACGCGCAAGCTGCTCCAGAGCCCTCGCGTGCTCGGCATCCCTGTTTCTGCGGTCCGTTGCGAGTTCGGAGCTCTTAGAAGCACCACCACTATTGGGTCAAGCTGCCTCACCTCGACTTGCGAATTCCATGCCTCGTACGCGAGCAGGTCGAGAAGGAGGCCGTGGTTAGGCAGAGGGAGGCTTTCCTGCGCTCGCTCAGCTGGAAGGCGCGGCTGTGGGCCAGAATCCGAAATCTCACCAAGGACTACAGCAACTGGCATGCGCCCCTGGAGGGCTGGGACTCCTTTTTCTATCCGCAGCGGTTCGTACATTTATTATTTGTAATGTCTATTCTCTTATTAATTGGTTTTATGTTTGGTATTATTATTTTATTTTCGTTGAACTGCAAGTGATTGGTACACTTTTTATAAAAAAAAATCTTTTCGTTCCTGTCGTGCAGATTCGTGATTGGCATCTCGCTGGGGCTGATGATCCTGTTCTACGTCTTCTTGGGCGCCACCGTGCTGATCCTCTACATCACCTACCTCCTCGTCCACAGTTACAACCGCCTTATCGCTCTCGAGGTACGTGACAGGTTGTGTTTATGGGCGTGTGCAATAGTATACGTGCTTATAGCTGACGTGGCCGCAACAACAACGAATCAGGTGACGGTCCTCCAGAAGGGCCAAGGCCTGGTGGGAGGAAGCTACGAGGTTTTTGGCGATCTGTGGGCGTCGTTGGTGTCACTGTTGGTGCGGGTCAACGTCAACATTGACCACAACATCATCAGCCGAGTGCGCGAGCAGATTTTCGCCTCCGGCATCTCCGCCGCCTTGCTCTCCGCCGTGTTCTGCTTGCTCATCCTCGCCCACTACTGCCGCAGCTACCGCCGCCAGGCACAACCCCACCACCCCACCATTTATTTGATTATTTTTTGTGAGTGGTATTTATTTAAATAATATTATTTTAAATGAATACCACTCACAAAAAATGTTACGCCTTATGTGTAAACAGATCATGAGAATGAGGCAGGGATTGTACCCGGAGGATCGCAAGCGATACGGCCTTCCTGGCGCAACGTCGTTCATCGGCACCTTGATGAAGTGCGGAAACACCCAAGCGCGTTGTTGACACATGGCCCACGCTCGCGACTCATATCGCCTTATGCTGACGTCTTGTGCGTTTGTTGACGGGCAGCCATACCGCCGCTGGGTTCCTTGCAGTGTTCGTTCTGATTTGGATCGTGCTCTTCCTGTTCACCAACGACATCTTCAGGTACAAGAGCCAATTGGCCAACCCTCCGTGTCCGCATTTAAACTAAGAGTAGGCGATTGGACGCAGGACGCTCATCTGGGACAATCTGGTGGAGAGCTGGCTACTCAAGAAGTTCTTGACTGCGTCGTTTATCATCTCCATTTGCATGTTCCTCTTCCGCTTCATGTACGCTAGCCCCTACCTTTGTTAGAATCGAGCTGTGAAACACAAACACACTCACAAACGGCGATGCAGTGTGGTGGGGCGAATCCTGTTGGCCCCCCAAGGAGCCATCCGGCACCGTCGATGGTTCGCCGTAGCCGACTACGCCAACACCTTCCTGAGCGCACTCGGCGGCCTCATCAGCGTAGCCATCCGCCTCGTCACTTCCATCGGCTTCGTGCGCTCACTCCCCCCCCCCACCTCTCCCTCTTCTTCTATGCAAGCGCTGACGCGTGACCCTCCCACAGATGTTGATCTCGTTCGTGAGGCTAGATACGCCGGCCATTGGCAGCTACTCCTCCATGGACCCAGGTCACCTCTCCTCCCCAACTGCAGTTGCCTGTGCAATACACTTAACCCATTTCATATCAATCAAACACCAAACAAAAAATACGAAACAAAACGAAAACGAAAACGAAAACGAAAACAGGCTACTCCTCGTGGATAGGGCTGTTGGTCTCCGATGCTCGGGTACGAGTTCTCCCATTCGTGAGTTTAAATTATCACACGGAGGTGCTGATCGTGACTTCTTTGTTTTGCTACGTAACAGTACAACAATCCCGTGGCCAACGTGTTCTCGGACCTCATGCTCGCAAGTGCGTTTCCGTTGTACCGCGCTTGAGCGAGATGGTGGCTAGGCTAAGCGTGGTTTTGGGCTCCGGGGGGTACAGAGCTGGTGCAGCTGAGAGACAAGCGAAACAGCCACCGACGACTCGATGGCGCAGAATCAGAGGCGCTTCTGCACGATTCCCGACAACTCAGCCTGCTGAGCCACGCCTCCCTGTCGGTCGAGTTGGAAGATGAAGACCGGCTCTACGGGGCGGGCGATGATAACACAGAGGAGGAGCAAACCGAGTTGGGCGGAGAGGAGCTCGATCGGCGAACGAGGGCCAGAAATAGGTGGTTCCTCTTCTACACGCTCATCAAAAATCCACAGCTTCGGTACGGGCGGAAGGTTCTTCTTGTTCAAACTTGAATTGGACCCTGACGCGAACTATTGCAGGGCTCTGAGGAGACACTCAGTTGGACAGAGCAGTAGCTCCAGTACATCTGCTCAATAAACTCCCAGGATCAGGTCATGCGCATGTTGGACTCTCCAACTCCATGTGCCTACTGCTGCCAGCATGCATGATGACATGGTGATCATCTCCCACGCCCATGGCTCTGCCACCACAACAAGCAAACAGATCAACTGCGCCACTGCCACCAGCGCCAAGCACAGTGACAGCATCACCACCACATCAATAGACCCCCACCTCAACACCACCTCAACACCAACCCCACTCACCAGCACAACCACCCACCCCTCACCAGACAACTACTGTGACACCACAGCATCTTGATGCTCACCTCTGGTGCACAGTCATGGAGGAAAAGGTCAGCACCATCAACAGCAACAGCACCTGGACACTCATCACATGCCCCCACCCTGCAGAACACACATCATTGGCAGCCACTGGACCTTCAAGGGAAGTGGCTTGCCAATGGCCTCATCACAGACTGAAGGCCTGCATTGTGGTCCAAGGGTGCTTGCAGACCTGTGGTGCAGCTAAAAATGCTATGAACTATTCTGCCTACATGAGCCTACACAACCTCAATGTCCAATAGGGACATCATAATTGCATTCCTCCACACACACCAGCAACAATGAGATCTACATCTGCCAACCAGAGGGGTTTGTCAATCCCAAAATCCCAGACTGGGTCTGAAAGCTCCACAAGAGCCTCTATGGCCTCAAGCAGGCCCCTCTCCTTTGGGTCCCCATGATCAATGCCCACCTATGCAAGAGTGGCTTCACCTATTGTAGAGTGCCAGCAAGAGTGCATGGTGTTGTATGAGGGCAAGAGTCAAGGAAGCTTTTTGCCAGAAGGGAGAGAGGATGGTGGGTGGCTGAGCAGCAAGGTCAGCTGGTGGTACTGATGAAAGGAGTGGCTGCCTTGGGCCACCAATCCTGCAGTCAAGGAGGAGCTACTATGCCTTGGCAAAGTCACCAATGTGTTGCTTGGACACTGCTTCCCTTATGAATGTTGATTGCAAGTATTGTTGGTCTGTGAACCAGACTTTATGTTTGGGTAGGCCCAGAGACCAGGTAAGGTGACTCAATCCAGGGCTTGCACACCAACAAGCAGCTTTGTGCTCAGTGTGTCAAATCCTGACAATGACAGGGAAAGCTGTTACACAGACTGTTGGTAGTTTTCCATGCATCCATGCTGTGGCTTGGTGAGCTTTTGCCAGTGAAACCCATGCCCCACAAGAAGAAAAGATTGTTTGGCAATATCACATATGCCAGCACAAATATTATCTTCTGAACACTCAGGGCAAATAGCGAAAAGAGAAGTTTACTGAGTTCTCTTTAATAGTTTACTTAAATGAACAGCAGGGGTGGATGAACATTTCCAGGAACGCCGGCCAACGCTTATGCCGGCAAGGTCTTGTTGAATGCTAAAAAGAAAAGAAGGTCGTTGCGGTTCTTTTCTTTTCAAGCATTTAACAAACAAAGAAAAGAAATAGCGCACCGTCAAGATTATCCATACCGATGAACATCCCACACATTTACACCGGCCCTGGCGCCGTGGATGCAGGCGGAACAGCTGCCAGCGGTTTTCAGCCGCAACATCTGACTGCACCAGCACTCAATAATAAGGGGCTTACCTTCCACTACGCCGACGTCCAGTCCTACGCTTCTACGCTAGATCCTTCCACCGCCGGAGGTGCTATTTAATCCCATCTATTGATATGCCCTTCAATTCATTTATCCTTGCTTTATTTTGCTGTAGGAACAAAGAGCGATGACCCGTTGGCGTACTTTGCGGTCGGCCAGCAGTACTCCCGACAGGCCATCCACGACAGGTTCGGCGCGCAGCGGAAGGGTGCGGTGGCGACGCCCTACGATCACCTGCCCTACCTCTTCCTGTTCGTCCGCCTGCGCAAGGAGGCCAACGCGCAATGGGCCAGCAACGTCCTCTACTATACGGGTACTGCACTGCCCTCCCTGCCCATCCAAAAGAGTGGTCAGTGCTGATTATGCATGTACAATCGCCATCGTATGTTCTTTGTGTGCGTGCGTCGATCGTTGCGAACAGGCGAAGGCAAGACAGGCGACATGGAGTGGAAGGGCGGGAACAAAGCTCTGCGGGAGAGCGCCGGTAAGCGTATCCTGCTCTTCACTCTCCTCGAGAAGGTTGCCTCTACAGCTCAGTTTGAAGGGTACCTCCGGCCTTCTCCATTCTTATTGAATACATATCAATAATAGCTAAAACAAAATATATAATCAATTATTTTATTTTATTTTATTTTATTTTAAACTGCAATGCGTTGGCTGTCTACTCGCCAGAGAAGTGGCGCTGCAGGGAGTGGACTTGGTCGATGAGCCGGACAAGGAGGGCAACATGCGGTGCGTGCTCACAACCCAGTCACTGCCGCTCGTGGGCGGTCGACTCACCAAATGTGCCCGGGTGTGGATGGTGTTCCACATGTCCTGTAGGAAGGCGTTTGTGTTCAGACTGACCCCGGTGGGCTGGACGCGCGGCGAGAACGCGACTGCCGCACCACCTGCTGCCAGCGCAACTCCACCGGCCCCAGTGGGCATGGTGACCCGAAAGCGAAAGCTGGAATTGGAACAGCAACAGCAGCAGCAACAACAGGTGCGTCTTGGCTTCGCTTCGCGCGAGACACAGCACAGCTGCTGCAACAAACCCCCCCCCCCCGAGACGTGTAGGATGACTCACGCTCGAACGCTTCTGGGAAAAAAGGCGGGAGAGCAGTCTACGGCAGGGGAGGTCAAGGGGCCCATGACGCGGGGCAAGAGGCAGGAGATCGAGATGCTACAGAAGTACGAGCAGCAGCAACAACAACAGGGTCTTACCCTACCACCAAGCGTATGTGCTCATATATATTTCAGCTCAACAATAACAACCTCGTACTACGAGCCAACGCTCAACATGAGCAACGTGTGGCTTACGCTCGTGATCCCCCCCCCCAAACCAAAACCCACACAACAGGTGATGAACTACCCGCGACTCTCACCCGAGGAGCTGGCGTCCAGGGTCCACCCATACGCCCTACAGCCGCAGGCACAGCTTGGCGATGCCCAGCAGCAGTTCTACACGCACCAGCAGCAGCACCGACAAGAAGCGACAGTCAAGCAGGAGCAACATCGGGAGGTGGAAGAAGCGGCGGGCAACCACCGACCGGTGGACCAGGTGCAGGTGCTGGCGTTGATGCGCGAGGCCATGCGGGCCGACAAGCGCGTAGAGGAGCTCGAGCTGTGTCACGCCACCATCGTCAATGCTCTCACCCACCACCCCAACAAATACATCTTCCAGTAGTAGCCATTCATTGCTGCGTTGTTTTGCTGTTGTAGCAGCTTCAACTCCGCATTATTGTGAAGAAGCGTGAGTCTAAGTAATGGAGAAACAAGGTGGGGGAGCACGCAAAGCCTACGAGTACGGCCAAGAGAACAAGCTCGACTGGGGCCGTACTGCTGCCGACTACGCCAGGTGAGATTGGCAGCTCCCCCCCACCCGCAGCCACACAGATTTAGCTGTGTCATCTATGGGCTGACGCTGCGTCTTTCGCGGCACCCAAGGTACAGGGCAGGCTTCCCCGCCGAGTTCTTCATGCGGCTGGAGCGGCTCTTTGGCATCGGGCTGCCAGGCCAGCGGGTCCTTGACCTTGGCACTGGCACCGGCATCGTAGCCAGGCACTGCCCTCCCCCAGCCAGCACCGCCCCGTCATCCTGTCCTAACTTCATAATGGGTTTTGGGGGCAGGCAGCTGGCCAAGCGCGGCTGCTTCGTCACGGGGCTCGACCCCGCGGCGGAGATGATCGAGAGCGCCAAGGCTCTGGACGAGCAGGAGGGCGTGCGGGTGACCTACGTGCAGGGCAAGGCCGAAGACACAGCACTGCCCGCCGGTTCGTTCGAGATCGTCACCGCCGGCACCTGCTGGCACTGGTTCGACTCCCACAAGGCCTTTGCGGTATGGTGGCTTCGCATCCATGTGGCGCGTTCGTGCATACGTGTGCGTGCGTGTGTGTGTCGTTCGACCAATGGCTCTCTTCTTGGGACAGGAAGTAGAGCGGCTGCTAGTCGAGGGAGGGCGCGTAGTCATCTGCTATCTCTCCTGGCTGCCGATCAAGGGCAACATCGTCTGGCTCACCGAGCAGCTCGTCCTGCAGCACAACCCCAGTACCCCTCCCTTGCCGACGCCGAGGCCACACCAGCTCACGGTCGTCGCGTGGGCATGTATGTTCTGTCCATGGCAGAGTGGAACATGGACGGAGGCACAGGCTTCTACCCGCAGTTGGCCATCGACGCAGCAGAGTGTGGCTACACTCAAATCGAAACGTTCTCGTTCGACGTCGACGTGGCCTACTCTCATGAGTCCTGGCGGTGAGTTTGCCTCCCCATCACTCCGCCTTTGCCGCGATGACTCACCGCCTCTGCGCAGAGGTCGGTTGCGTGCGATGAGCGGCATGGCCGCCGCGCTGACCTCCGAGCAGGTCGCGCGCTTCGACGACGAGCTGGCCGCCCTCCTGCGCGAGCACGCGCCAGCGACCGCGCCCTTACTCGTGCCCCATCGCGTCTGGGCCATCGTGGCCACTCGACCTTCCCCGCCCACGCAATGATTCTATTCGCAACAAACTACAACAACTTACAATTAAAAAAAAAAAAAAAAACAACCAGGTTGTGACGGTGGGGAGAGTCTCAACTTTCCATTCACCACTCCATATCGTTATGCCATAGTCTGCAGTCTTCGCCTCCGGTGCACCATGCACGCCTGCCCTTGCGGTGCAGCCTGTACCTGGTCAACAGGCTGAAGAAGGGCGGCTCGAGGCTCTTAAGCGATTTCTCGACCCACTTGGCGTAGCCCTGCTTGGCCCTCCACTCCTCTCGCTTCCTTCTTCTTTCCTTTGCCTCCCTTTTCTTCTCCATATCCTTCTTCTTCTTCCTCTCTTCCTCGTTGTCGTAGTCTTCGTCATCTTCCTCCTTATCCTCTTCCTCATCATCATCATCGTCATCGTAATCGTCGTAGCTCATGAGGGGCATGTCACATCTATCCCTCACGCCCTCTTCGTCACCTTCCACAAAGGCTTCAGCTTCGCAGTTCTTGTTCAGCCGCAGCACCAGCTCTCCTTCACCTGCCATCCATCGCTTCAGTGCTGTGTAGGCGCGCAGATGCACGTGTATTTCTGTGTGCGTTTGGATGTGTGCGGGAGAAACCTTTGAGACAGTTGAGACAAAAGTACTCGCCGGCGCGGCCGCACCCGACGCCGAAGCCCTCCCACGTGGCCCGCCCGTCAGGCCCCACGGTGACGGTGAGCTCGGCGTCGGTCTCGCCCAAAGGCACGTTGTTCTCGCAGAACTCGAACTCGCCAACCCACTTCGCCATCACTCCCGCATAGGCCTCGAAGTAGTCCTCGACCTCAGCCTTGTTGAGCGTCGACACATTAAGTACGCAATCTCACCAAGGCTAAGCAGACCAATAGGGTTGGAGGGGTGACCTACCAGGTACTGCGCCACCTTGGCCTCCGCGTCGCGTCCCCTGGGCTTGCCGAAGAGTCGGGTGTAGGCGGGGCGCCAAAGGGAACGGTGACCACGCACAAGCGCGTTGAGATGGCGGTTGGCGAGGAGGAAGGCCCGCGCGGCGAGTGCGGGACCGCAAAACTCCATGATGAGCATGAGCACGTCATCGCCCACGCCCTCAAGACCGAGCGCCGCCGGTTGCTGTGCTGCTGGTTCTACTTTTGCCACTGCCGCCTCATCCATTCTGCCCAGCTTGACGGCCTTCTTGTTGCCACTTGTGCGCTCCTCAACCTCCTCCTGCCTTGCCCTTTTCATCTTCACAATACCCGCATAGTTGGTCTCTACCACTTTTGAAAAGATTTGAAGTATTTGGCGCTTGTAAACGCCAATTAAATCGCATAAACAAAATCGTCACATTTTTATCTGCTACTGGCCTCACCTAACACCTGGCAAAGACTCTGCACCCAAACACACAGTGCATTCATTCGTACTTTAAGACAACACCAACCAGACAAGATAAACACAAAAAGTCTCCTTTCAGCAGTGAGGGTTGCTGCTCCTCTCCCACCCTATGCTTCTTCTTTTTATGCATGTGTCTGGCTCTTACCCACGCGCTCTCTTTGTTTGGAGATCGCGATCTATAAAGCTCTTCTTTGACTTGACCAAATTCTGACCTCTACCATCAGGTGTTTTAACCTTGATATGGAGCGTGGTGCTTATAAATCGCGGCCTTGGAAATGAAGACCATGGCCAGTTCGTGGGAACGGCCGAGTACACCATTGGCCAGCTATCTCGAGCGCGGTAGTAGGGCAATCTCCCCAAGGCACGCACAAAGCGCGACAGAAGCCTTGCATCGCTCAATTACCCGCGGACAAGCTCTCAAGAAAAAAAAGCGTAGGGAGCGATGCGTGGTTACGTATCGGTTGGTGGTGAGCCGCCCATCAACACAGGCCATGAGCCGCCAGAACGAACAACAGTAGCCCACAGCAGTGCAGGGACGCAGCAGCGCACGGAGGAGCAACATACGCAAAAGAATATGGCAACAAAGAAGAAGCGAGCAGAGGGCCCCAAGGGGCAAGGGAGAGCAAGGGGAAGTGGCGAGGAGACGGGTTTCCTGTTTTCGTTCAAGCTCGAGGGGGCCAAGAAGAAGACCAGGAAGCAGCGAAAGGAATTGATTGGAATCGACGCCAGCGGGCAGAAAACCAACGAATTCGATCAAATCGAGGACAGGTTGTTGAGCTTTCTTCGACAGAGACAGGACGACACAACCGACTCAGATCCCGAAGCCTCGCCCACCACGACCACCACCTCCACCTCCTCCTCATCTTCAACCACTACTTCTCTGTTGGCCAGCCTCCGGTCTCACCCTTTCGGCAGCGGGCTGCTCCATCTTCGAGCAGAGCCCGGCGCCGCTTCTACCACTACTGACCCCACCACAGCCACCCACCACCACCACAATGACGCCCATGGTGCACCAGAGCCTCGCTCCCTCCGACCGCCATCTCCGTCGCTCTCCCCTCAACCGTGGCCGGTGGCCCCAACCCCGGTTACTGTTGTTAGTGACGTCAGCACCAGCAACAGCAGCCACATTGCGGCGACTGCTACTACGTCGAGGCGACCCGTGCCGCAAGCCCCAGCGGGGCCCTGCATCCCCACCGAGCACGGGATCGAGTCGCTGGACGCACGCCAGCGGCCACCAACGCGGTGGGGCGGCCCGCAGCGGGACTCCACGATCGACGTCGACGCCGAGCCCGGCGAGGCCTCGATCGGCGGATTGCAACAACGGCGCAGCGATTCCCCGACGAGTTGCGTTGGCAGCAGCGTCTACGGCCACACGCTCCTCCCGCCGCTCGCTTCGGCTTCGCTCTCGTCATCAGCAGCATCATCATCGTCAACCTCGCCACACCACCACCACCACACGCAGCAGGCGCAGCGCGCGCAGCCCTCGTATGCCGTCGGCGACCGTCTTTTCTTTGGCGCTTCGGCGCAGCAGCACCCGCACGCCGCTCGCGATGCCCTTGCCACGACGCACGCGACGGCAGCTTCGAGTGTCCAGCAGCAGCAGCAGCAGCAGCAGCAGCGAGAGGAGGTAGGCGCCCGGCGGCTGCGGCGTCGACAGCTGGACGAGGAGGAGCGGCGTCTCGTGGCACAGGGCCAGGAGCGGGTGGTCTCCTCGCTGCGCGAGCTCGAGAGCGGCGCCCGTCGCGGTGGCGGAGGACGGAGCAAGCGAAGGATGGAGGAGGAGGAGGTGGTGGAGGAGCACTTTGCGTCGGCCCTGCGCTACAAGCTGCAGCGGCTCGACGCGCTCTCTGGCCGGTACGTCCACACGGACACGCGCACGCGTCCACGCATACAGAAAGAGAGGGACCTACCTCACCAACGCTGACCACGACGATGTGCAGGAGGGTTCCGATCTGGACCGACGACGCGCACCTGAGCCACTTCAGCATCACCTCGGAGTGCATTCGGCTCTACGTGGTCCACTCCTGGCCGTCGTGTCCCCTGCACCCGCTCGCCCTTTCCGAGGTAGCCGCGCCTGATGACACACCCCGCTGACGCTCCATTTTTTAATTTATTTATTTTACTTTTTTGATTTTTAATTTATTTTACTTTTTTTTGATTTTTTTGATTGTTTGATTTTAATATTTTTTTGATTTTCGATTTGTTGCGTGCCTGCAGGAGAATCTACAGCGATTTCTGTGCAGTCGGTCGAACGAAGAAGAACGGGGAACCGCTCTGGCGCTCAACATCTACGTGGCCCTCGCTCTAGGTCGGCCGCCTGCTCTCCGCTCTGCCACCACGAATGGCGCCGTGGCTCACTCTCGTGTGCGCGCGTGTGCTTGTGCGAACAGGAGCTATCTTGCTGGGCGACAAGGCGCGAACCTTCACGTACTACAGGGAGGCGAGGCAGCAGTTGGCCTATCTGTTCGACTCCTCCGACTACTCCGTGGCCGAGGCCCTGTTCGGTGCGCACAGCGCAGTCTCCGCTCCTTTTTCCCCCGTTCCGCGCCACACATCGCCACACGCGCGAACAACTTGAGAAGCGACGCGCTGACGCTCATGTGCGTGGGGGCGGGGGGGGGGTTGGATGAACCAGGGCTCACCTACATCGCATTCAGCAAGGGGTCGATGAAGAAGGCCATGTACTACACCACACTCGCCATGCAGATCTGTCGCCAGCTCAACGCCTTCCACTCGTCTGTCTACAATCGGTACACCACGCATCTCGCGTCGCATCGCAACTCTAGCGCCACCTCACCCCTAATCGCCCGGTGTGTGCCGTGTGCGTAAATGCGCAGGTGTCTGATGTCGCTGTTTTTCGTGCCCACGACGCCGGTGTCGGAGAAGCGGCGGCTGTGGGACGAGTACACCAACAAGATCTCGGTCCTCCCGCACTACGACGAGGGCCGCCTGCTCATGTTCGACGTCGCCGACGACGGGGACGGGGACGAGGCCGAGGCCCTGGCCGGGCAGTCGCTGCCGGCGACGCGCCGGCAACAGCAGCAGTTCATCAACATGGGCCACAACAAGGTCCGCACGACGCTGAGCATGAGGAACAACGTCAGGCAGGCCAAGGTGATCGACCGCATCGCCAGGAACAGCATGGCCATCTTCCTCACGTTCCACGCGCTCGACCAGAAATGCGAAGAGAGGAAGCTGCAGCTGCAGAAGCCACAGCAAGACGGTACCACCACCACCACCACCACCACCACCACCACCACCACCACCACCACCACCACCACCACCACCACCACCACACGTATGTGCGCGTGTGGGCATTGAGACATGCGATGGACTAAGTGAAGGTTCGCCCCCC
>JANDJZ010000593.1:0-25410 GCA_027943245.1 Acanthamoeba sp. SK_2022b | reverse complement strand
GGTATGGCCCTCTCTCTCATTGGTCCACACGAGTTGGCTCACTCCATACACCCACCCACCACTAGTGTGGAACAAGGAGCACATCGCCAACGTGCGCATCACCCTCGAAGAGGACTTTGGCGCAGAGGGGAGGGGCGGCTACTTCGACGAGGTACACGTGACCTCTCCATCTGCCCACGCCACGACCAACCTGACCCCGACCACGCATGCTACGGTGGTGGGTGGGTGATGTGTGGTCCAGTTTGGCATCATTCGAGACGTCATGCAGAACCACCTCATCCAGGTGCTGGCCATGGTGGCCATGGAGCCGCCCAAGTCCCTCGGCGCCTCCGACATCCAGCACGTGCCCCCCCCCCTCTCCTCTCCCAGTCGACTGCGCCGCGCGCTGACGCCACCGGCGGCGTGCGTTTGGTGTTGGGTTGGGGGGGGGGCACAGGGACGCCAAGACCGAGGTGCTCAAGCGCATCGCGCCGATCAAGCCCGAGGACATGCTCGTCGGCCAGTACACCGCGCCCGAGGACAAGGGCAAGGCCGAGAAGAAGGGCAAGGTCGAGAAGGAGGAGGAGAAGAAGAAGGGCTACACCGACGACCCCTCGGTGCCGGACAAGCACTCGCTCACCCCCACCTTTGCCGTGACCGAGCTTCGCATCAACAACGACAGGTCTGGTCGCCGCGCTGCTGCTGCTGCTGCTGCTATACACGCGTAGTGTGTCAGTGTGGTTGACAACTGTTCTCGCCGGTGATCATGCAGGTGGGAGGGCACCCCGTTCATCATCAAGAGCGGCAAGGCCCTCGACGACCACAAATCAGGTGCGCTCCTCCTCTCTGCTTGTTGTTGGTGTATTATTTATTTATTTTATATTTATTTATTTATTTATATTTATATTTATTTATAATATACCGACTGTGGCGCAGAGATTCGAATCCAGTTCAAGCAGTCGAAGCTCAGGGGGCTCTTCGACGAGGACCTCCCGCCCAACGAGCTGGTGCTGCGCGTGCAGCCCAACGAAGCGGTCTACCTCAAGATGTTCACCAAGAAGCCCGGTGCGTTGGCCTCGTCGACTCTCCCCACCTCCTATCTCATCAACCCCGCCCGGGCGTGTGGGCTCCCGGTTGGGTGGTGGTGGGGCGAGCAGGGCTGACCGAGGAGCTGGCCATGACCGAGCTGGACCTGACCTACAAGTCGCGCTTCGAAGCGGAGGGCAAGGCGCCGCGCATCCCGGCGGCCTACGAACGCCTCATCCTGGACGTGATCAAGGGTACCCCCACATCGCCCCACCTGAAGAGGGCTTGGACCAATCGGGTCGTGCCATTTTACCGTAGCCTCGGCCAATCATGGACCGATCTCTCACCCAAAAGTAATGTACTGCCTTCGTGGTGTCTCTCCCGGTGAACGCAGGCGACCATCGGCTTTTCGTGCGGGATGACGAGTTGGCCGCTGGTACGTCACGCTCGTCGTCTCTTTCCCTTCTCTTCTCTGTTGATGATCTAGGACTTATGTTAACAACAACAACAACAACACTGTTAACCGTTATTGCGATTTTCCAACAATAGCGTGGGACATCTTCACGCCGATCTTGCACCACCTGGAGGAGGAGAAGGTCGAGCCCTTGCGCTACCCCTACGGCTCGCGTGGGCCCAAGGAGGTTCGTTGACAGCGACACATGGCGCCAGCTTGGTGGTGGTCGTCTTGACGAAACGAACTCGCTCATCTTCTTACCTCTTCTTGCCCACCCGGTGTTCCCCATCTCTCCCAGGCCGACGAGTTCATACGCGCACGCGGTTTCCGTCTGACTCCGGGCTACCAGTGGCCCAAGGCCTCATCTCTGTGAGCCACGCGCGCGCCATAAGGGTTGCTAGAAATGCTGTCATTGGTGCAACTGAGTTATGGGCTTGGCCATTCTCCGCCTCTCACTTGGTAATTTTGTCTCCTTTTGGAGCGTCTACACAAAATCGGGATTGGGCAAGATTCGCGGTCGACTAAGAGGATCAAGGCTGAGAGATGCCCGCCAACCAATCGTAAAAAAGCTGGGAAAAATAGCACCTGCGGCCGTTCCTCTGCACACGGCTCACTGCCGCTCACGGGCAGATTCCAGTGCTGACGCAATCACCAACGCTACCCGGCTCTTTGGTTCCATCTCTCTCGTTGCCTAACGCCTTCCTTTCCTTCCTTAGACTCCCGCCACCTCAGCGTGCGGCCAACCCCTTTTACCCATTTACTCCAACTCCTTGAACACAAACACGGTACGTCTTGAAGATGCAAGACGCTATGGCCTTCCTCTCTGCTCTCCAGTTGTGGCATCAACACACCGCCGCGGCGGCACAGTCCCCCCAGCACCAGGTTTGCACATCAACATCTCTCTTTTGCGCCTCGTAATAGAAATCGAAAAATGAGTCCTGGTAACTTATTATTGGTTGGACGATCGATCTCCTCACTGCAGCCACAGCCCTACCTGCCCCCCGCCACCACTGCGGGCCTGCTGCTGCTCTCGGCGTCGACCCACCCCGGCGCACTCTCCTTGAGCGTGCCCTTCCTGCCCTTTGGCCTGCCGCCCGCGCCCCCGACCTTTACCTCCTTCCAGGCCACCACGACCACGACCACGACCACCACGCCCTCGGCGACACCGCAGATCGCCCAGCCCACCGCCAAGCCGGCCAAGATGAGGCGCAGGGAGCCGATCCAGCTGGAAGAAGACCCAACCACGACCCGCCGGGCCAAGATGGACATCAGCTTCCTGACCAGTCCCACGGACGAGGAGGCACAAGGCACGGGTGGTCTGGAGAAGGGCGTGGGCTCGTCGTCCCCGTCGTCTTCGCCTCTCTCGTCTCCCCGCTCCAGGTGGTCGTCCAAGCGGTTGGGTGGCTCCGAGGGCGAGGAGTCGCCCCTCCCCAGCCCCTCGCGGCCGTCGTTGTCGTCGGGTTGTTCGTCGGTGATAGTCAAGCTGGCGACCGAGGAGGCCAAGGAGCGGTGGCAGCAGAAGGAAGAGGCCATGACCACTCTCAAGCACACGCACAAAGCAATCGCCGCCAATAAGAAGGTGCGGCACACATGAACGTTCTTCGAGGTCGAGCCTCAAGACTCACGTCGATGGGTTGTTCCAGGCGCTGAAGTGGAACCAGAAGAAGAAGGAACAGGAAACGAAGAGAAAGCGGGACTCGGACAACAGCAGCTCGGAAGGCTCGCAAGACGAGGAGGATGACCAAGGCCTGATCTCTGAAATGGTCGCCGGCGGAGGCCACGGCAAGGAGCCGCGAATCATGACCGGACGCACGTGCATGCACTGCGGCATCACGACAACCCCCGAGTGGCGCACCGGACCTGACGGCAAGGGCACGCTCTGTAACGCGTACGTGGTGGCCACCCTCAATCCCAGTCGCAGTGTGTGGCCGCCAATCCCGTCTCACCACATTACCGATCCGACTTGGTGACGAACAGGTGTGGTCTGCGGTATCGCAAGTTCGTGCGCGCCGAGGAGAAGAAGGGCGTGGTGATTCCCTTCCCGGCCATGCCCTCGCTCGCCAAGCCGCGCAAACGACGCCGCAACCCTGGCGGCGTAACCAGCGATCCCGCGAGCAGCGAGTCAAGGTCAACTACTTCGTCGTGACATCAGGAGTGCGCACCATGTACCAATACTACTGGTGGTTGTAAACTGGCAGAAACTGTGTTTACGCCCCTAATAAGGATTCCACCCATTAATGGTTTTTCCGGCCCGGCGTGCTGCTCTCTTTTACGTGCGTGCTGGCCACGTAAAACGTGGTCAAGATACTACTGTCTTGACCTTTCCGGTCGTATAGGTTCCTTTGGTCGTGAATCCACGAACCTTTGACCATTTTATGAAATCGCCTGTTTTGTCCGTTTTGAGCTGTAAAGAAATCATGTCATATATTCCAAGGAAATGGAAATAAAAATAAAATAAAAGAAGTACAAAACGCAGATGGAGGTCACCGCCGTGCGGCGTGTTGCCACCGTGTGTCGCCACCTGGGCAGTGGCGCTAATGGCTTCGCGGAGGACCGCTCACCAGTGCGGACGAATACCGCCAGCAAAGCTGACTTGCCCACCACGGACGTGGTAGTTGTAGAGCGGCAGGGCACGTCCGGGGTGGTGGTGGTGCGCATGAACCGCCCCGCAGCCCTCAACGCCCTGGGCACACAGGCACGCTCTCCAAATTTATTTAAATTAAAAAAAACAAACAATGGAAAAAAAGCAAAAAAAGCAAAATAAAAAATAAAAAATCCATGTTTGTAAGAAAATAATAACCATAAAAAAACAAAAAAAAAACAAAAAATAAACAAAACAAAACAAAACAAAAAACCCCAACAACAACATAAAAACCAGTTTACCGCCGTCTAACCTGTGCACTTGAAGCTGGTGCGAGAGGTGGTGTCGACGTTGCAGCGGCTGGACAGAGACACGTCGGTTCGCTGCATCGTCCTCACCGGCAGCGACCGAGCCTTTGCCGGCACGTCCTCGCTCTGTGGGCAGGTTGGTGGTTGTAGATAATAGTGACTTGATGCCAATCACGTGCCGTGTGCGTGTGCAGCTGGAGCAGACATCAAGGAGATGAGCACCAAGACGATGGTCGAGATGAGCCACCCCGACCACTTCATCAACGTCATCGGCCAGGCCGCTCTCCTCAAGAAACCGCGTACCGCCCTTCCCTTCAGACTCGACCGTGGCGCCAACCTTCCCTTTTTTGCGGACAACTGTGTTCACACGCGCGCGGCGTGGCAGTCGTGGGCGCAGTGAACGGCTATGCGCTGGGCGGCGGCTGCGAACTGGCCATGATGTGCGACATCCTCATCGCCGGTACGAGGCCGAGAATTCATAATTATATATATATAAAAAAAACTATAATTAAATTATTAATTTATTGATTTACTAAAATAATTCTAACGCTGACGAATTCGCAGGAGAGAACGCGCAGTTCGGGCAGCCCGAGGTGAAGATAGGCACCATTCCAGGGCTGGGCGGGACCCAACGCCTCACCCGCGCCATCGGCAAGTCCAAAGCCATGGTCTCGCTCACTCTCTCTCTCCTACCTCTCTCTCTCTCTTCTACCTCTCTCCGTGTCCCGCCCCGCCAGAAGAGGCTCGTTTGCTCACGCTTCCCCGCAACGGTGCGGCGTGCAGGAGATGGTGCTGACCGGAAAAATCATCAACGCGGCCGAGGCCGAGAGGGTGGGGCTCGTCAGCCGCGTGGTCCCCGTCGACAAGACACTCGCCACCGCTATCGAGGTCGCGCAGACCATCGCCGGTGTGCCCGTGCCCCTCCCCCCGCGAGGTCGACGTCGCTGCGCACATACTGAATTGGTGGTGGTGGTGGTGGTGGTGGTGGTGGTGGTGGTGGTGGTGGTGGTGGTGGTGGTGGTGGTGGTGGTGGTGGTGGTGGTTGCAGGCCATTCGATGCCCATCGTGGAGATGGCCAAGGACAGCGTGAATCGCGCTTACGAGAGCTCCCTCAACGAGGGACTCAACTACGAGCGCCATCTGTTCTACGCCTCGTTTGCCACCGTACGTGCGCCTGCTCCTCACGATCGAGCGGACGCTCGCACCGAATCTGAACGCCAACGCATAATTGCACCACGCCACGCCATCAGGAGGACCAGAAGGAGGGCATGAAAGCGTTCACAGAAAAGCGCAAGGCCTCGTGGCACGACAAATAGCCCAGCAATGCGCCAGCGGTCCTCCACCCATGCACGCAGAGTTCAGAGTTTCCGCCGTGGCTTGCATCGACAAGTCCACAAACCATTTCCTCTCCGCGCCATTGAAGGCTACAACGGAGTAGTTATAGAGCCACTGGCAACTGGGTTGTGGGCTGTAGCAGCGACAAGCGCAAGTTGATCACTCCAGCTCGAGCGCGAGGAATAAGGCGCCCGGAATGGGGTTGTAGACATAGGGCGCGGTTGGCTTGAACCCGAGCTCCCGGTACAGGTTGACCGCCGCAGTCATGGTCGGCAGCGTGTCGAGGCAGATGCGCGAGTAGCCGGCCTCGCGCGCTTCCCGGCAGATGCGCTCGGCCAGCCGGCGCCCGAGCCGCTCGCCGCGCGCCTGCGGCCGCACAAAGAGGCGCTTCATCTCGCAGGCGCCCTTGTCTTTAAGGGGGCGCAGGGCGACGCAGCCCACCGGCTCGCCGCCGTGCCAGGCGAGCAGCAGCCTCCCCGCGGGCGCTTCGAACTTGCCCGGCAGGGCTGCGAGCTCGTCTTCAAAGTCCTGAAAGGCCAGGTCGATGCCCAGACCGTCGGCGTACTCGCGGAACAGGCTCCGCACGACAGGAAGGTCGTCTGGCAATGCGGCGGGTCGCACCTCTGCCATTCTGGGTGGGTGGGGGCTTCTCTTGTTGCTCCAACAGCAAAAAATAAGATTAAAAAAAACTAAATAGAAAAGAAAAACCTCGTCATACCGGCTCGAAAATGTCCCACTGGCTGCCGCAACGCTTTGGGAACGGCCACTACCCAAACGGCACACGTTCTTGAACGTGCAAAGATGAAGAACACCGATGAGGTGGAGATGAACGACCTGGTGGAAGACAGAGCCACAAGGAAGGAAGAGAAGAAACGGCTCCAGGAAGACGATGAAAATGGCCGTGGCGGTAACCGCCTAGACGACGAAGAGGAGTTAGCCGGGCAGCAGCTGCAGCTGCAACTCAAGGCGCGGTTCTTCAACAAAACCAATGCCACCGTGTGCCTGCTGTGGCACATCATCCCCGTGATAGTCATGGTCTACGCCTTCTTGTACATAGGCACGCCCCAATATTAGTTTAGTCATATTTACAACTCCTCGAGAAAAAAAGAGAGAAAATAATAATAAAGATAATAGAATTAATTTGATTTTTAAATGGAATTAACATACTTGGAGTTTGCATTTATAAATAACAACCAGGTGCTCTGTGGAACCCGGCGGCGTACACGCACAACCTGCAGATACTCATCCTCAACGAGGACACAGGCTTCAACTTCAGCTCGCCAGCCTTTGCCGGCTCCGGGCTTGTGGACAACGCCACTCTAGCCCTGCTCCGCGATATCCCCACCAGTACGTAGAAGAACGGTACTCTTCACTTCTGGAATTGCTCTCACTCCCAATCGGACTCCTTCCAGTCTCGGCGGGAGCCCTCATCACGCAGGAGCTGCTGACCAACCCCGCCACGGCCGACATCCTCGACTGGAAGGTGGTGAGCCCCGACCTTGTCGACAGGTTCCACTCCTGCCCGCTACATGCTTGCCGCGCGCGCGTGCGCCCACGGGCGATGATTGGTTCACCGATACGATCGACGTTAACAGGGCCAAGCTGGAGGACTGCATAGAGAATGGCTGCGCGTGGGGAGCGCTGTACATACCGCCAGACTTCTCGTCCACCATGTTCGAGGCCTTTGGGCCCATCATCAACATCACCCAACTCACCCAAAAGCTGTTCTTCTCGTCCGGCTGTACGCATTCTGTCCACCCACATCAATGACTGCTGGTCGCGATGTTGATCGGGGGTCCCCTGTCTTGTTTTGCGTTATCAGCGTTCGAGGCCTACTCCAACCCCATCTACTTCATCTACGACGAGGGCCGCAACTATGCATGCACCTCCCCCCTTCAAAGACCTCCTCTTTATTGCTGTGCTTACGCAGTGATGCATGTGTGCGCGTGCAGGCCACTTTAAGCATCGTGGTGAAGATCATCGACACCATCTTCAGGTCGGTCTCCACGGGCATCTCCGAGCGACTTTTGACCTCCACGCTGGGCCCTCTCCTTGTACGTTTGGCCTTCCACAGAGTGTGTTCGACAGAGGCGTTTCATTGATGTTTGGTTGCTGTTAGCTCCAATTCGTGAACCCTGCGTTCTTCTTCAACCCGGTGACGTTGGCCTGGGTCAACCTCCACCCGGTGCACAAATATGGCCTCAACTTCGCCTCGTACGTCAGCTTCGTGCTGGCCTGGATCGGTACGTGGGCACGTCTGGTTTGTTGGTTTTCATCTCCAAACTCAAGACCTTGTTTTCGGTGCACCGCGTGCGCAGGATCGATGATGACAGTGTCGGCGGTGTACAGCGCCACTCTGCCCTCCGAGTCGAAGAAACTCCACATGGACTTGGGGGTCCTGCACCACATCGCCGGTGTCCGGAACGTACGTGTGGCGTCGCTGACCCGATTGGATAGAACCTCTACCAATGGCTTTTTTTTTGACGACACGTTATGTTGGGAATGCAGATGTCCTGGCGAAGTCAGTTCTTGATCGTGGCCGCATGGAACCACGTGTTGCGTGCTCTGTGGGCCATGATGTTCGCCATCGTTCAGTCGTTCCTGATCACCTGCGTCATTGCAGCCGTTGCAGGTGCCGCATGACCCTGCGCGGAATGCGTGCGGGCAAGTCTTGCTAATACGTGGTGGTACAGGCGATGCTAGCGACGCCATCTTCCAGCATAATTTCATGGCCTATTGGATGTGGCTCTTCTACGTGAGCATCTGCTTCATCTTTGCCAACGCCACCTTGGCCGGCATGCTCGGAATCACCGCATTCCAGCTCGCCAGCACCTTCATGCTCATCTTGCAGCTCACCTCTGGTGCGTGCCCAATAGGCAATCCATTCTATTTTTATTAATTTATTTATTTTTTGTTTACATTCTGCTCACCTCAAACGCGTCGCCTACGGTCAGGGGGCGCCTTCATGAGCGAGTACCTCATGAACGAGTACGCATTCCATGACCCTGAGTTGAGGACAAATGGTTGCACGTTGATTTTTTTTTCTCTCTATGATGATTGGAAGGTTCTATCTGATCGGGCACGGGCTGCCGTTTTACTACGCGGTGCGAGGCGCGCGCACGATCCTCTTCGACTCGCTGGCGAACAAGATGGTACGGCCACCGCCTGCTCCCCGCTCCTCCAGCACGTGCACGTGTCCTCAGGCGGTCGACACCCGCAGGAAGAGAACGCGTTGGTGATCTTTGGGTGGTCGCTCGGGTGTCTGGTGCTGAGCTTCCTGCTGTCGCTGCTGCGCATGGAGAAGCGATGGATCCAGTGGCAGAAGAACGATCAAGTGGGCCACATCCTCCAGTCGACTGTCGGCTCCAACTCCACCAGCTTCGTTGTCCCCTCCGCCTGACCCCAACCCAACATCTACACCATCTCCTTGTAACGTAAATTGTGAAAAAAAACAATATGAAATTTTATATAAATAAGATCAAAACAATTGCTACACAAGCTCGTGGAATTGGGCGAGGAGCGACTGGAGGAGCTGCCTCGCGGCGCTACTTCTCTGCATCAAGGCGGCGTTCTTCTCGAGCATCGCCAGCTCGTGCTCGGGCAGGAGGGAGAGGGCAAGCCTGCCCTCGTCGTTGCGTGCCGTCACGTCGGCCCCGCTCAGCATGAGCGCCACCACCACCTGCCGCAGACCCATCGCCGCGAATGCGTGGAGGGCCGTGTTGCCGCGGGCGTCGGCCAGGTTCGGATCGGCGCCCCTCCTGCTCGTTGTCTCCTCCTCCTCCTGTTTCGTTGTTGATGACTCCTTCGCCTTGGTCTGAGCCTTGATGGGCACCGCGCAGTTCAAGTTCTCACCTGATGCCATCAGCGAGCAAGCACATCATCATCATCAAAAATAGTTAAAAAACAATTACACTTTAAAAACAACCAACTGCGGCATGTACCCAGGAGCGCTTCGACCATGGTCAGGCACTCGTTGTGCTGCCTTTCTGATTCGTCGCAGCGTCCATAGATGAGCGCTACGGCGTGGAGCATCGTCGCATGTGCGGTCAGCTGCTTCTCCGCACGCTCGTTCACTTGCCCATCCTCCTCTTCGTTTTCATTCTCTTCCTCCTCCTCCTCCTCCCTCTTCGTCTTCTCCTTTCGTTTCTGTGGCTTCGCGCGCCGTCGCTTTCGTTCTTTTGTCCTCTCCGCATCGTCACTTTCGTTCTTTCGTTTCTTCGCTCTACGGTCGGTGGTGGCCAACGACGCGTCCGTGGAGGCGGCGGTGATCAGCAGCATGTCCCTCTGTGGCGTGTGGCGCACAAATTGGCCAAAGGGCACCACGAGCCCTTCGTCTACGCGTGCGTCGTCGTCGTAGCTGGGCCGCTTGCGCTTGCCGCGCTTGCCCTCGGCCCGCCGCGCGCTCCACTCGGCCTCCTCCTTGGCCTGCTCGGCCAGCCGCTTGACCAGGAAGCGCGCCATGGCCGCCGACGCGCGCTGATTGGCGTCCGCGCCGGGTCGGGGGCCACGTGGCAGGTGTCGAGCAGCAGCTTGACCGTGTCGGGATCGTTGTTGTTCACCGCCATGTGGAGCAGCGTCGCCCCTGTGTGTGTGTGTGTGTGTGTGTGTGTGTGTGTGTGTGTGTGTGTGTGTGTGTGTGTGTGTGTGTGTGTGAGGTGAGCAAGCAGAACGTCAGCGCCTTGTCTTTACTTCTATGCACGACACATACACTGCACGCAGAGCGGGTGAACCTTTGGCGTCGTTGGCGATGTCCAGGTCTGCGTGGTAGATGTACAGCATGCGCAGCTTCTCCCTGTCCTACATCCCCAGTTGCCAAACCAATCACAAATTAGCTACAGATGTCACGCTACAGCAACATGTGCTCATTGGTTGCTTGGTCGGGTGGGTTGGTTGTACATAGGGGGTGAGCCCCTCGGCGACGAGCCACGCTCCGGCGCGACGCCAGTGCCGGCGCACGCCCTTGCGCATGACGATGTGGCCCGCCGTGTCCCCGTTGGCGTTCTTTAGGTTCGGGTCCACTCCGTTCTCCTGCCACCACGGCATCGCGCGTGAGCAGTGGACGCGCACAGGCCACACGTGGAGGAGGGCCAATGTACGAGGACAAGAGCGAGCACGTTGATGTTGATGTCGGCGATGTGGTCGTGGAGGTAGGTGTCCTTGGTGTCCCGGTCCACCTTGTAGACATCTACCACGCGCTCCTTTCGTAATGGCCACAAGTGTCTGCCCCCGCCCCGCATATCATGAGCTGATGAGCGCACGTTCGAGAGAGAGAGAGAGAGAGAGTGATATGGAGATGAACCTGACGACGGCGACGTGAGGATACATCTCCTGGCTGTGGAGGTTGTCGGCTCGGGTCAGCCGATGGGCCACGTCGGAGAAGTTGTCGCAGTGCCACCTGAACTCGCGCTTCAGATGGGCGGTCGCCTTGTTCGCCGCGCCAAACTCCAGCAGGGCGCACACCACCTCCTCGTTGCGGAAGGCAACGGCCAGCCGAAGCGGGGTGACCTTGACCTCCTTCCCGTCCCACTGCACACACACACACACCATAATGATACAGGACAACACTTATGTCACCTTACTATTGTAAAGAATGAATAAATAATAAAAAAATAAAAAATAAAATTATAAATAATAAGTAAATAAGGAGTATGATGAATTAGCCTGGCCGTCTCCCCTACCATCAGCACCAGGTCGTGCGCCGACAGGTCGGGGTTGTAGCGACGCACGATAGCCCTTACCAGCTGCCCATCTCCATACTACAAGGCGTATGCGTGTGTGCGCGTGTGAGTGCATCACGAATGTGCTTTCCACTTACGACATACGTGGGCGATTGCTTATTGGGGGGCTGTACCATCAGTGACCTCTCCCAGGGAGTGTAGGCGAATCGCTGTAGCCTGCCGTGGCGGGCGTACCAGCGGTCGCCCCCAATGGCTTCCTGCTTGGCCCTGGCCGGGTCCTCGAGCAGGAACGGGTCGACGCCGAGCGTCTCGACGAGATAGTGGGCCACCTCCAGCGAGCCTGCCAGACACGCCCCCGGAGCGCGTCAGCTTGCAACGCCGGCGCGCACGACCAGACCCACAGTGTCTCAGCGAAACCGAACCAAAGCGTTCCACCGCCGGCGGATTGCCAAACACGTGGCCCGATCCCTTGCACAGCTCTTGACAGAACCGAAACCTGTCCACACAGAGAAGTTCAAGTGTGTGTGTGTGTGTGTGTGTGTGTGTGTGTGTGTGTGTGTGTGTGTGTGTGTGTGTGTGTGTGGTGTACGTGCTTACCAATTCCTGGGCTGCTTGTCAAGCATGGCCCGATGGAGGAGCGAGCTGCCCTGGCGACCTCCCCCCCTCATGACCTTGGCTCCCAGGCCGCCTGTGCGTATATATATAGGTTTAACAGACATTGGCACGTGCGCAGTGGGAGCGAGAATCGGAACGTTCTTGCATGAATGGACCGGTGACACCACCGACTACCTCTGGTCACCAGCGCCTTGACGAGGTCGGGGTCGTCGGAGAGGACCGCCTCGACGGTGCTACTATTCGGCTCGTCGGGGGCACCGGCCCACGCCCCTGTTGATTTCCAGGTGAGCGGTGCCCGCGGTCGTTCTCAAAGTGGGTTGAGGGGGGGGGGGCGAGTACTGTGATCCAGCAACAGGTCAATGATGTCTCGCATTCTATCGCGTAGGCCGTGGAGCATTGGCAAATCCTTGCTCAATTCGGAGTAATGGTCTCTTGGGTTGTGGTGGATGTCCAGAATCATCTCGTTCACGAGCCTGAACGCTTCGACCTGTCGTTTGTTCGTTCGTTATTGCTCGCTGGCATGAACTCACACTGCACTGCGGTGACAAACGAGTGTTGTAGAGCAGCACGTACGGCAATGTACAACGGCGACTCGCCATTCGTGCCATTGGCGAGGTTGGGATCGGCACCGTGTTGAAGAACTGCCTCCACCATCTCCGGATCGGCCTTGTAGATCACCTGTGCACAAACATAAATGTCGACATACGTATATGCAACAAGCATGTGCATATACATAGAGATATACAGAGTATTTAGGGGGAGTATGCGGCGATATACGTACGTGCATGAGCAGGGTGCCGATGGCGGTGCTCCTTGATTTCCTCAGTGTTTGGTAGGCGAGTTCCATTGTGCGTTTCTTGATCTGCAGTAGACCGTTGATGTCGACACCGCTGTCTCTGGCCTCGCTGAGCGAGGCCTTGAGCGCGTCGAGCGTCGACACGTCGAACGTGTGCTGCGCCACGCGTATCGCGGGGGCATTCGGCGCGCGAGCCGCCGCAGATCTCTCGAGATCGGGGACAACTGCCAGTTTAGGTTGGTCCACCGCTGGCCACTGGTCGTGTTTCTTCATATCGCCCACACGAACCAGCGTTACCTGCTCCAAGAACGTGAAGTAGCGCCCGAACTGGGGTGACACGCACACAACACACACACACACACACACACACACACACACACACACACACACACACACACACACACACACACACACACACACACCTAGAGTCATTCCAACGCCAGCCAATTGTCATACAACAGCAGCAGGTCGACCTACCGACTGAACCGGAGGCGCTTGGGTGCCGCTGAGGTCGAGGAAGCGAATGCGGGGACAGGCATTGGCCAGTAGTTTGAGCTCGGACAGGCAGAGTGCGGCGGGCCGGATGTTGGCCAGGTTCAATCGCTGCAGCTTGCCGCAATTGCCCAACAGCAAGCTCACGGGCTGGTGTGACCAATTGGCACGTGTAACAGCAACCGCGTTTGAACGCTCAGCCCAGCCATAGAAAGGCAAGAGAGAGAGAGAGAGAGAGAACGCGGAGACTCACCGTGGCGAGGGTCCAGCCGGAGATGTTGAGGTCGACCACGTTGGGACACGCAGCCAACACGTCCGGCAGGCAGCAGGATACGCCCACGACACTGCCGCATCCTGGCATATCATCGGGGAGTTTATAACCACATCACGTCTTTGCCATCACGGCCTGAAGAACCTGAGAGCGCGATCGCTGGCAGTCGTACCGGAGATGTCCAGCGTGGTGAGTGTGTGGAAGCGCGACGCGAGCTCCCTCACCCTCGACAGATGTTGCTGCAGCATGTAATCGCTGCCGTCGTCGTCGTCACCGTCCTCATCGTCGCTGTCTTCGACAAGCTGGTAGTCGAACAGGTGGTAGCAGCCGGCAAGCTTGAGCGTGTGGAGGCTGTCGCCGTTGGCCGTGAGCCTGATGAGCATCGCCAAGCTGATACCACGACAACCTGTTTCGGTGCGGAATGCGTGTTCGCTGTGAGCTTCTCTACTCACGGCTGGGCGTGATCGCCTGGTGGAGTCCTCCTTACCAGAGAGGTCGAGTATGCGCGGGCGGAAGGGCGTTGTGCCATGAAGCCGCAGCATCCGCTCCATCAGCGCATCGTCCACGCGGTTTACACATCTGCAGCACGCGTGGGTGGTTATCTAAACCAAACAGAAAAAAGTAGAAAAATAGCGAGGAGGACGAACCGTTGGAAACTTAGCTCGTTTAACAACCACGGCAGCTCCTCGGTGACCAACTGGTTCAGAGCTGCGGCATACGCCAGGCATGGAGTGATTAATTGCCAACATGGAAAGAGGTGGTCTCACCGCAGTTTGTGGGCAAGAAGAACCTTTGCACACGCTGCCGAGGGAAAGGAGGCGCGGAAGCGAGCCTAAAAAGGAGTAGATGTGCGTCTGCACCTCTGTCGGCAGGGCCAATAAAAGCGAGGACGCCATGCTGTTCTTCTGCCTCGTGCTGCCGCGGGAAGTGATGGTCTTTTGGCCAGTCAGTTTCAAAGCTTTCCTCGAACAAAAAAATGCTGTGAAGTGAAGGAGGCGGCCGCACATAACTTTCCCTTTATAGTAGGAAGCTGTGTCCGCTCGCCCACTTGCTCCACCCGCCATCATCAGACACTACCCTCCTTCATCGAAATAAAGAAGAGAAGGCAGCCTAGGTCTTCCCAACCATCATAGATGGAGATAAAAGCACGTCACCTCACCACCCATCAGGTTGAAAGGTTGAAGTTGTGAAAGTACCGGTGTACGCACAATGTAGACTTTAGCCAATGGGTGACAAAGACCTAAGGAGTCGCGCGCCCCGTAGACCACCCCTTCGACCGACCCTGAGGGCAACGCCCGTCATTCCCCACTGATCCATGTTGTACACAGGCGCGACGTGTGTAGCGGTGGCACGGTTTGATGTGTTGTGCGCAGGGGATGCCCATGAACATGCATAGGCTAAAGAATAACCCTCCTACCTCCTACAACGTCGCCAAGAGCCTACCGGTCGCCCTTCAGTCCACCAATGGGCACGAGAGAAATACAAAGGAAAATCTGAGAAATTGCTTCTCGTCACTTTTCATGCTCTTTTTCTTTGTGGCGAACTTGTACGTGGCACGGAAGGGACGTCCTTTGTTTGTGTCATGTTGCGGGCGCACTCGGTGGTCCGGCCAGACTTGAGTGAGGTTCGTACGACGACCGCCCTTCACGGAGAACTTAAATAATCTGGAATGGGTAGCCTCCACACAAAATACAAACAAAAATAATTTTATCTCTGTTTGTATTTATTTGTTTTTAAATATTAACTGTCTAATTATGATAACCGCGCGTGCTCAGGGGGAAGAGGACCAACGGCTGCTGCTCAACAGCACGCTGGCTTCGGATGGTGACTTCTCCGAGACCGAGTCGTTCGGTTCGCCACACCCGCAGCACGATGCTACGCACCGCCGTCCCTACGACGACGACGCCCACGGCAGCGCCTTTGCCCCCGCCGTGCTGCCCGCAGGCCACCGCAGGAGCCTCAAAGCCCACCCCAAAATCCATCGGTACCTCTTGCGTGTGCGACAGTCTGCATGTGTGCATGTGTGCATGTGTGTGTGTGTGTGTGTGTGTGTGTGTGTGTGTGTGTGTGTGTGTGTGTGTGTGTGTGTGTGTGTGTGTGTGTGCGACAGTGTGTGCGCGCGCGCGTGTGCGACAGTGTGTGCGTGTGCGTGTGTGCGCTGATGAACCGTTGGGGAGAGCAGATTCAAGGAATCGGTGTGGGGCGTGGTGTCGGTGATCACGTACTTCTACTGCATGTACGTGTTCCTGGTGGTGTTCGTCACCACCATCTCCTTCAGCATCAACTTTCTGTCCCAGATCATCTTCACCTGCGCCACCACGCGCAACTTCAGCTCCACCGTCTATCCCATCGCCGTCAGTACGTTCCGCACCAGCCATCCCACAACATCAACACTCATTTTATATAAATATTTATCTTTATCTTTATATTTAAATAAATAAATAAATAAATGCCAACTGCTACTTTCTCTCTCGTCGCAGTGGCGCTGGTCATCTTCGGGTTGTATGCAGTCACCGCTTTCCCGGTGCGCGTCATTCGTTTCCTGGCCCCTCCCCATTGCCACAACGACGAGCGAGCGAGCTATGCACTCATATATGGGTGTGCACGTCGTGCATACGTGGTGTGACGTGAGAGCAGATTCTCATCTACGACATCTTCACCCTGGTGGCGGATTCGGTGCCTCGAAGGGCCCAGTACCGCAAGTTCGCCGACCGAGTCCTCTTCACCAGCCTCCCGCAGCGGGTACCGTTATAAATTCAATTTTAATTTTAAATTAAATTAAATTAATTATTATTAATGCTTGGGCACGACAACCTGCAGCTGCTGTCGCGATGGTACAGCGCCGAGGCGTTGCTCCTGCTGCCCGCGCGCGAAGTCGACACGCGGCGACACGCTCTGGTGCGCGGCGTCATCATCGTGCCGTCGATTGTCGCCGCCATCCCGATCGCAGTCGTGGCCGGCGACGTGTCGCTCCTGCCCGCCTGGTTCCTGTGCATCTCCTTCCTCGTGTGCCTGGGCCTCGCCGTCCTCTACCTCGTCACCGGCTACCTTAAGGTTTCGCCCTCGCCTCTGCTGCTGACGTCATCATGACACGACCGCGCTGCTGACGTCAGCAACGCTCTGCGTGTGTGTGCGACACAGGCGCTCTCGAAGCACTGCGAGTACTACCGGTGGATTCGCGTGCAGTGGGCCGAGGCGCCCCATAGCATGCCCACCGGCGGCGGCGAGCCGGAGCAGCGCGGGGACGTGCACTGGGGCCGCGCCCTGCTCATACGCACGGGCCTGGTCCTGCTCGCCCTCGCCACCCCGCTCTCCTTCCACATGGCCGTGTGGAAATTCCAGGTAGCTCTCGCTTCATTGTTTGCCCCGTCATCACTCTGGAATGCACATTCCTGACACACGCGCGCGCGCGAATGGTGATCTAGGTGAAGGGACACCGGATCGAGGTCGAGGAGGAAGAGGCGATCGAGGAGGAGGTGGCCATCAACTTGGGCTTCGTCCACCCGCGCAAGCAGTCCGGCTGCTTCAGCTCCTGCTTCCGGTACCTTGCCCTGCGTTTGAGTTTTGCGTTTGCGATTTGCGATTTGCGATTTGCGATTTGCGATTTGCGTTTGCAGTTTGCAGTTTGCAGTTTGCGTTTGCAGTTTGCGTTTGCAGTTTGCAGTTTGCGTTTGTTTGCGATTTGCCAATCGGTCGCCGCAATCTGGTTGCAGGTCAACGAAGCGGGCCCTGTGGTCCGCGACGTGGCTCCTCCTGCCCCTGTCGGTCTTTGTCATCGTCACCATGTTCTGCCTCATTTCCGGTACACGCACGCTCCTCTCAAGCGTGGTGGTGGTGGTGGTGGTGGTGGTGGTGGTTGGTGGTCTCGTTCAACGAGCGCCGTGTGTGTGTTCGTTGGAATGCCGGCAGCGCGTGCGGGCGTGTCGACGTGCCTCTTCTTCCTGGTCTCCTTCCCCGCCGTGGGCATTGCGTTCAAGCACATCTGGAAGGGCAAGGCCTCCATCTGGCCGCTCGTCGTGTACTTTCCCGCCCCCCCCCCTCTTTTCTTTCTCTTTCTCTCTTTCTCTTTCGTTCTTTTTACACACGACACACGACACACGACACACGACACACGACACACGACACACGACACACGACACGCGATCAACAGATACGTGCTGCTGCTGGGCCTCACGCTGCTCGGGTTCGGGTTCCTGCTGGGCACCCTCACCAGCCAGAACCAGCAGGCCCACATCGGCCCCGACAGCCCCGGCCTCCCCCCGGCCGCGGTCCTCCCCCCTCCCCCCTCGCCGCCGTCGTCTTCGTCGTCAACTTCGTTGTCGTCGTCGTCATCTTCGTCAACCTCCCCGCTGTCGTCTCGCTATACGACGTCGTCATCTTCGTCACTCCCTCCACCAGGGCCGTTGGCGCCGGCGAGCGGTCGCCGCACGATGACGACCGCCGGCAAGCGCGCCGGAGCGACGCAGGCGCCCATGGAGTACCAGCTCTGCAGGGCTCAGTGGGGCGACCTCGACATCGTCGACTTTGGCCTCCTCTCCTGGTAAGGCGCGGCGTGTTTTGTTAATATTAATGTGTGTGTGCGCGCGCCATGACACGCGCGTGTGGCTCACGCACGCGCGCGCGCAGGCTGGCGTATTTCGAGATCAATTCGACCGAGTACTGGCGGTACGCCGACCATTGGTTCGCGGGATCCGATTGGCAGCTCCTCCACTACCAGCAGTCGCCCGTCAACTTCTTCGACTTCTACTCCCCCTCCCGCAACCTCTCCATCGTCGTACGCGTTTCACGACACGCAACACGACATGAAGTAATGCAAAGAATGCATTGTATGTGTGGGTTGTGTGGAATGCAGAGCGTGCGGGGCACGGCGTCGATCGTGGACGGGCTGGAGGACCTGGACCTGTGGTCGGAGGCCCTCCAGCTGGAGCTCGTCTCGATGGTGTTCCCGTTCGTCTTCACCTGGCCCGACTCGTCCACCGCCGTCCTCGTCCAGGTGCGCACCACCTGCTCCCGTGCCAACAAGGCAGGCAAGCAGGCAAGCAGTCGCGTGGCTGATCATCATCATCATCACCTTCACTTTTGTTGTTACGCGCCAGGTCATGTCCTACCTGGAGCGCCTGTTCGTGCCCACGGACGACAACTTCTCCTACTTCAGCTCCGTGCTGGCCTACACCCGCCTGGTATGCATGTTATTTTTATTATTTATCTATTTTTCTAAAAATTCCAATGTTTATTTTCGAATTAATATTAAATCAATAAAGAGCAAGACCTGACGAAAACTGGTGGGCTGGGATGTGATGAAACAGATCAAGCCGCGGCGGGAGGTGATAATGACGGGCCACTCGCTCGGCGGTTCGGTGGCGCAGGTGGTGGGCGCCAAGGAGGGCCTCCCCGCCATCACCTACAACGCCCCCGGCATCGTCTACTCCCGGCGGTATACCGCCTCCTCTATCGCCTTCTCTCTTCGCTCTTCGTTCTTCGCTCTTTCTCTTAACTTGTGGGTGGCGCGCAGGAAATTCGGAGTCAGCTTCGATGCCATCCAGCAGTGGACGGCCACCATTCGGTACATGCTTTCGTGCCTGCTATGCCACTCACCCCCCCCCAAACTCAGCTCACACACAACACATGTCTGGTCCACAGGACGACGTCGGACTTGATCTCGGCGATCGACCAGCCCGGCGGCGTGGTGCAGGACGTGCGTTGCGACTCGGAGATGGCGTTCCCCGACTGCCACTTCCTGGCCCACCTCCTCTGCCCGCTCCTCCGCAACGGCTGCGGTCACCACACGCTCGACAAACCCTCCCCGATCGTCTGCGACTGAGCGAGCAGAGTGTCGCTTTTCCCTCCCCTTTTCTTTTTTCTTTTCTTGCTTTTAGCGCTGTCCTGTTCGCTCCTTTTTTGTACATGCAACCACCACCGTTTCACGAAATTAAAAACCATTTTAAACAAACAGCCAACAATTATTGCCTCGCGAGGCTACTTACTGGCCGGACTGTACGGGCGAGGCCTCGGGCGACTTGCTGCGCGTGGGCACCAGGGAGCTCAGCCCGAAGCTCATCCGACGCGACGCCGGCGATGTCGCGCCTGCCGCGTCGGCGGTGCCGCTGCGCGACTGTCGCTGCGACGTCTTGGTGACGGTGGACTGGTGCAGGGCCGACGGCGGCGACCCGTTGCCGCCGCCGCCGCCGCCGCGAGGGCTCAGCGGGTAGGTGTCGCTCGCCGACGTCGGCATGCTGGCGAGCGACGACGACGACGTGGCCCGAGTAATGTTGTCGACACTTCGTGACGTCGACGACGCCGGCAATCGGAGGAACGTGCCCGACGACCGCCGCGGCAGGCGCTCGACCTCGTGGTGCTCCTCGTCGGCCCAGCCCGTGACCATGCCCTGCGCGTCGCCCGTGTACAGCATCCGATCGTCCCGCGTCAGCAGGAGGGCCGTGATGGGCGCCTGGCCGCCGTGCTGGCCGAACGTGAAGATCGGCAGCAGCTCCTTCTCGTTCGTTCCTCCCACCCCCCACAACTGCACACGTCGCACAGTTAAATTAATTAATATTTTAATTATTAATTTTTAAATAAAATTTGTTAAAAAATTTAAAAAAAGAACGAAAAAAACGACGAGTAAAGAATGAAGAGCGAAGAACGTGCCATGATGGTGCCGTCCTGGTGGCCGGTGATGTAGACCTTGTGGGCCGACGACCACTCGCAGGACTGGGTGAGCGTGACGGCGGTGATGGGCGACGCCGCCGGCTGGGCCCGATTGCTGTGCAGGAGCCGCCCGTTGATGGTCCACACCGCCACCTCTCCGCCCGCGCACACCACCACGTCACCCTGCGCCACACACACACGTCATCATCATCATCATCATCATCATCCACCACACGCGGTTGCTTGCGCGCGTGTGCGTGTGCGTGTGTGTGTGTGTGTGTGTGTGGTTTGACGAACGCTGACTTCGTGGAGTGCGATGGCGGAGACGGGGTTGTCCATGGGCCCGAGCGTGCGAATGTAGGAGAGGCGGTTGAGGTCCCACACCACGCAGTCGCCGCCCTCCGACGCGCTGACGACGACCGAGTGCGCGCGCGAGGCCAGGAGCGCGGTGATGGGCTTGGTGTGGGCGTAGAGCCGCTTGACGAGCACCAGCGAGTTGCCCACGTCGTCCGTGCTGCCCTGCTTCAGCATGCGGAACACCGACACCGCCTGCCGACACCACTCCAGTGAGTGCAACACACACACACACACACACACACACACACACACACACACACACACACACACACACACACACAAGAGGAGGGGGGGAGTACGGCGTCGGTGCCACCGGTGATGACGTGCTTGCCGTCCTCGCTCACGGCGACGTGACGCAGCTGGCCCCAGACCTCGATGTTGTCCCACACGACCTCGCGCTTCTCGCCCTCGGTGGCCAGCAGCCGCAGCGAGAAGTCCGAGAAGCCCCACGCCAGGTAGTGCTTGCACTTGGGGCGCACGAAAATCTGCACGGCGTTTCGTTTTTGTTTTAATTTTCGTTTTCGTTTTCGTTTTCGTTTTGTTGATTGTTTGGTTTGTTGGAATGCGTGGTACGCGCGCACCTTGCTGTTGGTGAGCACGAGCAGCTTCTTGTCGGGCTTGCACAGCTGTCCTATCTTTGACTTGGCCTCTGTGCATTGCACCATCGCCACAGCGATGTCATCATCAGCACACGCCTTGTCCAAAACGCGTGTCGTGTCGTGTCGTGTCGTGTCGTGTCGTGTCGTGTCGTGTCGTGTCGTGTCGTGTCGTGTCGTGTCGTGTCGTGTGTAGGTGACTGACCTGCGATGTGGGCGGGCACCCAGTGGGAGGCGTCGATCGGGCGCGGCAGCTGCGCGGTGCGGCGCTTGGGGTGAGGCTTCGTGAAGAGCTGCGTGGGCGTTTGCCCGTAGTTGTAGACCTGCGAGAGCATCGCCTCCCGCTTCAACGGGTCCTGGTGACGGCCCCACCAATCGCCACCGTCAGCGCCCAGACACGTCAACGCGTTTGCCGCCAATAGGCGTGTGTCCTCCTCGGGTTGCATGGGAGGGGATATTTTGTCGACGTGCCTTGATGCCGTCGATGTCGACGCCCTCGTAGGTGAGGTAGTAGAACACGTTCTGCGCGTCCTCGGCGGCCTGGCCCTTCTGCTTGCAGCCGAACACCAGGTCGATCCACTCGTGCAGGTGCTCCGACACCATCGCCGATTCCAGCGCCTACGCACACACACACACACACACACACACACACACACACACACACACACACACACACACACACAACACACACACACACAACACACGCACACGTGAGTCAGCGTGATGTCATCGTCAAAGAATGAGAACGAGGGAGAGAGAGAGAGAGAGAGAGAGAGAAGACGAACGGCGCGGTGGAGGTCGACGAAGCGGCGCGGGTCGCCCTTGGCCCAGGGCGGCACCTGGAGGTCCCACACGCGCGCGCCCGTGTACTTGAGGCCCATGTCGAACTTGTTCACGTTCTCCAGGAATTCGGGCAAGAAGCTGGACACGTCGTGCATGCGCGTGAAATTTCGCGTGTGAGCGCAGTGCACGCGTGGCGCCTACGCGGAAAGGAAGAAGGGGGGGGCAGATCACGCACAAGAATTCGGGCGTGAGCTCGCGCACGTCGGTGAGGCTGTAGTTCTCCCCGGCTCCCGACGACGACTCCCTGTTGTGTGTGTGTGTGTGTGTGTGTGTGTGTGTGTGTGTGTGTGTGTGTGTGTGTGTGTGTGTGTTGTGTGTGAGCCGCGCCTACGCCACGCCGGGGAAAGTGGAGTATTTGGTGTGGGGGGGGGGCAAACCAGCTCTCGGCCACGGAGTGAAAGAGGCGATCGGCGACATCGAATCGCCCGTTCTGGAGGTGGAGGTAGTGCTGCGTGAACGGCTCGAGCCGCAGCAGGTACAGCCCCACGATGCCCGCCGACGAGTAATGCGTGCCTGTTGTTTGTTGTTGTTGGTTGGTTGGTTGGTTATTGTTGTCGACTGGCCATGCGCGCGCGACGCGGTGCGGTACCGTAGTGCCACTTGGGCACGCCGTCCTGCTCCTCGCTCTGCCAGCCCTCGTAGCGCTCGATGAACTGGGCGGCCCGCGCCGGCGTGAGCGCTCCCATCGGTTTCGACAGGTCCCGATACGCCTGGCGGCGACCACCACCACCGCGGTCAGCAAAAACGATGAGCGACACCGACGACGCGCGAGCGGGGAAGGGGAAGGCGCGCGTGCGCGCGGCGCACACCTGGGGGTCGTTGAGGTCGAGCTCGGGCGAGGAGTAGTCGGACAGGACCCACGGGAACACGGGGTACTGCGACAAGTCGTGGAACGATCGACCGGCCAGCGTGTTCAAATGCTGCCACCGACACAACGCGCAACGCAAAACATGTGAAAACGCGATCAGCGCTAGTGTGTGCGTCGACAGTTAAGGGCAAGGGCAAGGGCAAACACCATGAGGTACTGGAAGTTGGTGAGTTCGCCGCTCTGCCATTTGGCGGTGGACGACTTGCGCCACAGCACGAGGTCCGTGATGCTCCCCAACTTCCCAAACACGTCCGCGTCGGCACCTGGTGAGGCGGTCAAGGAAGAGAGGGGGAGGGGGGAGCCACGCCGCAATGTGTGAGGTCGACAGCCAGGCCAGAGCTACAGGCTGCCCGTACCACTGGCGCGAGGCGAAGTCGTGGACAGGCGCTCTGGCGAAAAGTTCTCGGCCACGCTGCATTATTAAAAAAACAATATTAAAATAATAAAAAACAATTTTAAATAAATTAAAAGGGACAGGCAAAAAATAAAATAGCAAAAAATAAAAAATATGATTTTTTAAAAAAAAGCGAAAGCGTGTACTTGGCGTGGCCGAGGAGCGATTTGAAGACGGGCTCGCGTTCGTGGGCCTCGAGCACGAGCAGGTGCGTGTAGCCGTCGTTGAGGAACACCTCCAGCGCCACGGGGCGCAGCAGATACCGCCGGCGCATGATCTGGGCCACGTCCTTGTGTGACCACTTGACGAGGTGCGGGGGCGCGGGCGGCACGCTCCCCACGCGAGGCACCACGCGGCCGGCCGACGTCAGGCGGAAGCCCTCCACCACGTACACCGACCGCGCGCAGATCAGCATGATCCCATCTGTCCGGTGCACACCAACCTAATTCAGTCAACGCTGCGTGCGCGTGCGCGCGCGCGTGTGCGTATGTGTGTGCGCGTGTGCGCACCGATGGGCTCCTGTCCCTCGAGGCGCTGGCACTCGTGCACGGATTCGATGTTGCTCTTGTCGGTCATCCCCAGGAGCTCCCGCACGAGCCCGAGGCAGTCCTCGCGCGTGTCCGGTTCGGCCGTCACGACCACAAAGTCGTCGTGCGTGTCGTCGTCGCCGTCGCCGTCGTCGTCGGCCTCGGCCGCGGAGGCCCTGGCCACGTCATCGCCCTCGGGCGCGTCCGCGACGGCCAGGCGGCCGCCGAGCGCCGACGTCGCAAAGGGATTGGAGTAGCGCTCGTGGACTGCCTTGAATTCCTCGTAATCTTCCACCTATCGCCGGCGAGCCAATGCCACGTCAGCAACACAAGTCATGCATGCCATGCGTGCCGTACCGAAACGTCGGCGTGGGCCAGCGTCTCGCTGTAGCGCCGCCAGAAGGTGGAGTCGGGGACCAGCTTGCGCCGCATGCGCTGTGGCCTGTGGGGCAGCGTGAGGGCGAGGGCATCAAGGGGGAAAGAGAGGAGGAGGGGGGAGTGAGGCTCACCCTTCGACCTGGTCGAGCCGCCACTTGGCAAAGGGCAGCGGGTGGTCGCTGCCCCAGAGCGCACGCTCGGCGTAGAGCTCGAGGGCGGTCTCGCGCCACTTGCTCTCCTCGTAGACGTCGTGGTAGGCCTTCTCGCGGGCCTTGCGCCGGTCCACCGCATCGCGCTCCTGGGCCTCGCTGACAGCGAACCGGGCCGCCGTCCACAGGCGCGACGTGCGTGCGGCCTTGGTCGCCGCCGTCACCTAACCGCCCCCCTTGCCGTTAAAATGAAAGCGAATGCGAAAACGAAAACGAAAACGAAATAGAACTGACTATTTTCAGGTAAAATAAAATAGAATAGAATATTTTAAAATATATTATATTAAAAAAATAAAATAAAATAGAATAGAATATTTTAAAATATATTAAAATATATTATATTAAAAAAATAAAATAAAATCGTGGTCGTACGTGCGCGTGCTGGATGGCGGTCTGCCGACGGGACTTGACCTCCTCGAGGTAGGTCTCCCGTCGCGCGGCCTCGACGAGGGCCGGTCGGGTCGGGTCCGTGGCGCCAAAGGCCATCCGGATGGCGGGCAGGGCGTCCACCGCCCAGAACGCGAAGCGGGCCATGTCGATGGACAGCAGGCAATCGAAGCCGTCCGTCATCAGGTCCACTTGCTGGCCCTGTACGCGCTGCGATCAGCATCCATCGTGTGTGTGCGCGCGCGTGTGCGTGTGCGTGTGCGTGTGTGCGGTGAGAGATATACTTGAATGCGGGTGACGAGGAACTCGTGCATCATGCTCTCCTTGGTGAGCAGCAAGAGCTTGAAGAGATTGGCGGCCAGCGAGCGGATCGATGAGTTGTCGTGGACCAGCTGCGCGGCCAGTTGCTGCGCGCACGGTTCACGTGTGGGTGGGGGGAGGGTGGCGTGTCAGCGCCGACCGCGCGTTGGGCGAGGCCAAAGGGCATGGGCGCGCACCAGGCACAACTGCGCAACAAACTCCTTGTCCGAGTTGCTGGGCGCAAACAGCACGCGCTGTGAATCGATGATTTCCTGCAACGCCGCCAACATCTTGTCCTCCACCTGTATTTTATTATTATTATTTATTATTTATTATTATAATAATAATAATAATAATAATAATACAAAAAT
>JANDJZ010000592.1:0-16117 GCA_027943245.1 Acanthamoeba sp. SK_2022b | reverse complement strand
GTTAGCAAAGCGACGAGCGAGAAACGTGGGCAGGCAACGCGGTGTCGGTGGTGGCCCTCCTACCTTCGGACGCGTCGGACGAGACATCCAGTTCTTCGTCATCTTCCTCGACCGTTTCTTTCGTCGCGCCTGAATGTGCGCCCACCGTTAGAAACAAAATTAACAAATCCATAAATAGAAATAATAAATAAATAATAAATAAAAAATAGAAAACGATTAGTGGCACCTTTCTTTGGGGCTGCGGCACGAACGGGCGGGGCCTCTCCGATCTTGAACGCTTGGGCAGGCGTGACTGACTCCTCGCGCCGCCTATGCAACGATATTGTAATCTATCATCAGCAGCACTCTACGGACGGCGACACAGAGCGCGACACGTGTGTGTGTGTGTGTGTGTGTGTGTGTGTGTGTGTGTGTGTGTGTGTGTGGCCTGTTCGAGGGAGTGAATGCGCACTTGCTCTTGGGCGGCGGAGAGATGTCGGCAGAGGGTGGGATCGAATCGGGCACCAAGTGTCGTGCCAGGATTCGGATTGACCGCGGCAGACGCGCTTTGGGTGGTGGTGGGGATCGGGCTCGCGATCAGTGATCACACTCGCTACAACACGCGACGGTGGCGGCGGTGGGGGGTTGGGGGTGGAGAGCAGCTTGGCGTTGCGTGACGTACTCAATCCCGGCGGCAGGTGAGGCGACGGAGATTCGGTGGTGCCATCGCGAGGATTGCCTTCGGCGGGGGGAGGCGGGGCAAGAAGCGTGGAGAGCGGAGAGGGCGGCCCCGACGAGAATGACAGCGGCGGGGCCGGCAGAGGCGCCACCGTGCCCTCCTTCTTCCGCTTCTTGTACTCGGCCGCATCTGAAACGGGACGGAAACAGCGACGGCGCCGTGAGCGAACGAATTGGTGGACGGCCCGGGAGCGCGGCGTACCGGCGACGAGGACCGGCACGTTGGGGTGGTTGTCGTCCCAGTAGGTGAGCTTGGCGATCTCCTTCTCGACCTGCTTGAGGAGCTTCTGATGGGCAACGCTGATTCGGCTCAGCTCCCCCTTGAGCTGAGTGAACTCGCCCTCGGTCCAGCCCGACAGAGAGCCTGCGGCGGCCACCACAACCATCGCACGCAAGAGAGAGAGAGAGAGAGTAAGAACACGAGGCACTAACAGAGCGACGCTCCGGGGTGGCGGCAGCCAATAGCGGGTGATGCGAGAGCATGACGTGGCGCACCCTTGGCAGACAGAACAGCGGAGGCGCGATGGAACAGCGGATGAGTCTCCTCGGTGGCGGTCGGGCACTGCAGGAGCAGCACGGGCTGCGACCGCAAGGCCGCGGCGTCGGCCGACGAGGAGAAGGCCGTGCTCGTCGTGGCGGCGTTGCCAGAGGCGGAGAGCGAATCGAACGACAGCGACCCCGACACAGCAGATGAGCTCTGGAAGCCCGGAGGCGAAGGCATCTGCGAGGAGAGCAGGAGCAGCGAGGCGGTGGGCGAAGAGGGGAGCGAGAAGTCGAACGGCGAAGAGGGGAAGTCGATCGGCGACGTGAGCGGCGGGGAGGGCAGCCTGCTGCTGTTGAGCGATGAGCTTCCTCCGGAGGGCGCGGACGCAGGGACAATGGCCTTGGCCCGCGCCGAGCCGGCGCCCTTTCGCCCGCTGCCGGTGGCGACGGTTGCCGCGAACGAGCCGCTCTCGATGTCGTGCAGCGTCTTGCCCTTCTCCAGCCTGATCTTGATCTTGAGGTCGCCCCCGCTCCCCATCCGATTAGTGGCCGCAGTGGCGCCGAGAGAGTTGGATCTCGACCGATTCACCGCCTTGCTGCCTCGGCCCTCCATCTTCAGACCGAATGCGTCAATCTGATCGAAAGGATTGGCCTCGTGGGCATCGTTATCTTCCATCACGTTGCGAAGTTCTTCGTCCAGCTCGCCGCCATCGCTTCCACCCGAGATAAATACAGATGGGGCGGGCGAAGTTGCTGGCTTTGTGGTCCGCGTTTTGGAGGAAGTGGTGCTGTCGTTGTTCGCCTTAACCTTGACGGCAGCGTGTCCATTTCCACCCTTCTTTCTACTTCCATCGCTCGCCCCGCGCACTCGGCTACTCGATGTTTGATTGCTCTGCGAATTGTCGTGTCCATCGCTCCCCTCTACGCTCGACATGGCGCTGCCGGCCGAATGGGTTCTCTTGCGCTTGTGGCTCGGCTGCCGATCTTCGATCGCATGGGGCAGATCCGCGATGTCGACATCGGTCTCCTCCATCTTCCTCTTGCGCAGGAGCCCGCCCTTCTCGATACCTCGCATTACGCGATTGGGCACCTTGATGGTGAGCTTCGTCGTGGCGGGGTCGCTTGATGTGTCCTTCGCGCTGTCGCCCGCACCGCTCCTCGCTTCCACTCTTCCTCCCGTTCTTCCACCCAACTTCACAAAATGTCGGATGTCCTGCTGCGCCGCGTGATTGGCGCCGATTTGGAATTGCCGCTGCTGCCGCGTGTCGTCAATCAAATCTTCGGCCGCCTCGTCACGGTCCCTCCCTTCGTCCCCGCTTTCGTCAAGTCCAGTGCTGCTGCGTCGACTCTGTTGCTTGTGCGCTTCGATCTTCGTTCGCCCCTTGCGCCTCCGAGTGGCCATCAACGTGCTGCTTGGCCACAGCACGGGGGGGGGGTAGGAACGTTAGGGGGAGCCCTGCAGCATTCGCGCACGGTCGGCGCAACCTAAAATTGCTGGCGCCTGTAAATTGCCGGCCACCTCAAGCGAAATTTCCCAGTTCTTGCCCGTGTTTGACCGATCTTGGAAAAACCGGGAAATAACCGATCACCCTGCTTTGCCACCCAAAACAATAAAAGACCGAAACGTGATACCTTTTGCCCTTGGCGCGACTGGTTCGCTTGCCTCCGGAGTGGCTGTACTCATCGTCTTCATCGTTTCCATCCTCCTCCTCCTCCTCCTCTTCCTGTTCCGCTTCTCCCTCCTCCACCGCTTCGCTTCCATCGCGTTCCTCCTCGTCGTCCTCGAGCAGCTGTGCCGAGCTCGCTCCGCGTCCCCTCCGTCGCGCGCCTCCCGTCGTGCGCGGCCCGACCGAAATATTCGGTCCTGCAGCCGCAACGCCTCTGCGAGGCATCTTTTCTCTTCTCGCGCTACGTGCGGTAGTGTTCCACCAGCTGCTTTCCTGTTTTGTTTTTGTTTCTGTTTTCACCCAGGGCGCCCGCCCCAGGCCGAGAATGGCACACACGGCGCACGGAACGCCCGCGTGCCTTCCCCACATTCATGTCCCGCTCTCCCTCCCCTGAAATTTGGCTCAAAACAGGCAACAACCACAACACACAGCGCAGTTGCAGACGCGCGGGGACAAGGAGCAGGTGGAGGGAATCCTGCGCTTCGTGGCGTAAGAGAGTGCAAACAACGGTGGATGGCGCTTGGCTTCCTGATGTGGCTCTGCTTTTATTGCAATAAATTTACATCTGTGGACGACCAGAGAGAGCACACACAGCTGTCACATGATCGGCTCCCAGGGTTGGTAGGCAGCGACACAACCGAGAGCGGTGGCCACAGAAGAAGGTGGTGAGGCAGAGCAACCAGGAGAAAGAATAACTGAAAGAATAAGGGGGAAAAGATAAGAAAATAAATAAACGAGAGCTGTGGCTCTCGACGTTGACTGCGTGCGTTGAGTTGAGATCCGCCCCTTTCTCGCTGTTGATGGTGTAGCGCTGGGCCCACACCTCCTCTCCCTCTCTCCCTCCTCTCCCCTCTCTCGCTCTTCCTTCGTATTTCTTCGTAGGTCGGCGTTGGTCGTCTATTTGCCCTTGCTCTTCTTCTTGTCGCTGCCGGCAGCCGCGGTGGCCTCGGCCACCTTGGCCTCCAGCTCCTTGATTTGGTTGAGCAGCAGCTTGACCGTCGCATCGCCCTGAATGCAAAGAAGCCATGAGCTCACCACAACACTTCATGTCGACCGTCATAGTGACGGCGGTGGCGTAATTCGCACGAATTTGTGTGATACGCACTTGTGATTTGGTTTGGGCGATGGCTCTGTTCTGGGCGTCGAGCAGCTTCACCTTCTTGATGAGCTCCTCTCTCGAGGACAGCTCAAGCTCCTCGTCCAACGAATTAGGTTGCTGTCCGGTGTGGCGCGACGGGGAACGAGTGCCAGTCAGTCAGTCAGTCAGCCCGTCACACTTCACGCGCAGCTCCCTCTCTTCACCCACAACTGGTCTACGCACTTTGGATTTCCTCTTCGTCTTCTTCTTGTCCTCTTCCTCCTTGCTGCTCTTCTTCAGTTCTCGGTCGGCCTCCTCGAGTCGGTTCTTGGCCCTCTTCAGCTTCTTTTTCGTCTTGAGGAGCTCCTTGATGATGTCTTCCTTCGACTTGGACGAGAAGTCCTGCTCCGACACAGCGAGATTGATGCTCTCTCCAGCCTGCGCACGTGCACCACACAAGCGGGTGAGGAGGTCAGGCTCTCGCACACGCATACAGACATGCTGATTGATGCTACGCGCGCACCTCGGCAACGAGCTGCGCGTTCTTCTTCTTCTCTTCGCCCAGCTCCTTCTGCAGCTCGGCGATCATGGCCTTGAGCCCCTTGACCTGCGGATCCTCGTGGGTGTCCTTCCTATAACAAAGGGAAAGGAAGTCGAGACACATGAGGCCCAGCGCGTCCACACTTGAGGAAGAGGAGAGAGAGAGAGAGAGAGAGCGCGAGTAGTCAGTCGCGCAGACGAGGGCACGTACGCAACGGGCGAGGAGAGCGAGAGCGAGCTTCCGTCCTCCACCGCTTCGGTCTCGGCCGTCTTGGCCTTGTTTGCTGCTTGGATCGCCGAGTACATGTCCACGGCCTGGCACGGGGACGACTCCACCATGAACCCCCCGAGACGCCATCCAAAGAGAGGGAGGGGCACTGTACCGAGTATTTGCCGCAGCTCTTCAGCATCTCCACGATCACGGCGTGAGGGTCCGGCACGCTCTTGATGAAGGGATGCTGTTGGCACGCACGTGTGTCACATATGTTAATAAAATAAATATAAGTTAAATAAATAAATAAATAAATAATAGAACAGACTACGCGAATGGGGAGAGAACAGGTGAAGAGGACGCACGTTGAGCAATTCGACCGACGTGGGTCGGGCGGAGGGCTCCTTGACGAGGGTGTCCGCCAGGAACTGGTTGAACTCCTTGGACCACTTGTCCGGTTCCTCCAGGCGGGGAGGCGGCCCGGTGCAAATCTTCACCATGGCCTGCATCATCTTGAGCTGCATGTAGGGCGGCTCCCCCTGGGCCATTTCGATGGCCGTGATGCCGAGCGACCACACATCGGCCTTGGCGTCGTATTTATCGCCGTCCACCACCTCGGGCGCCTTCACGTTGCCACGACAGGGATAGCACGGGGGGGTCAATCGAAAGCCGCGTGGCCTGGCGTGGGGCTTTGACGGCAAGGGGCTTGCGCGCGCGTACCATCCACAAGGGAGTGCCCGTGACCGTGTTCTTCTTTCCGAACTCGTCCTTCATCTGGCCCGACACTCCGAAATCGGCTGCGCGCGCGTGAACACGTCTCTCAGAAACGAAAGAAAGATAATAATAATAAGGAAATAAATTAAGCGCCCGGTACCGAGCTTGCACTGTCCGGTCTCCGTGAGCAAAATGTTGGCAGCCTTGATGTCCCTGTGAATGATGTTCTTCGAGTGCAAGTAGATCTGCCACCGCAGGAGAGGTTCGGATATAAGCAAACGATCAAATAGAAAGAGCAATGCTGATCGCGAGCAAAGGCCTTGTCACACACGCGCACACATCAACGCGAATGGGTCAATACATACCAATCCCTTGAGGGACTCGGCGATGATGGCAGCAATTTGCTGTTCGGAGAACGTCTTTGCGGGCATCGACGCCATCAGATCGTTCACTGCACCTCCACCGCAGAACTCCATCAAAATCTGGCGTAGAGCCGGGGGGGGGGGGAAATGAGTCGACTCAAGGCATGATCCCACGCGCAATCGCAGAAAACGAGGGGACGTACCCAAAGGACCTTGCCCTTATCTGTCGATCCGTAGTACTGCACGATGTTGTCGTGCTGGCACTGCTTCAGAATATCGATTTCCTTTTGAATGGACTCTTTGGAGGGACCCTGATGTCGGTGTGCGCGCATACGAGACATAGCGTGTGTGACACGATCAAACAAATGGCCCATTGGTTGTCTTCAGGACTCGCGCACAGCTCATACGCGAGAATAATAAATAATAAAAATAGGTGATGATCAAATACAAATGAAGAAAACTTATTTAGAGAAAAAAAAAGGCGCGCACCAGGTTGGGGCATTGCTTGATCGCCAGAATGGCGCCTGATGCGATGTGCGTTCCCTTGAACACGGCTCCATAAGCGCTGCCGCGGGAATCGCCAAGGGACATGAGTCACACCCAAGGCTTGACTGACCGATGAGAGGCGGACGGCATACCCTTGCCCCAGCTTCACGCCGGCATCGAACTGGGTGTGGCCCTCTTCGCCGTTCAGACCTGAACTCCAGTTCCAGTTCTTGTCCACGTGCACGACATGCTGGGCGGGCGCGGTGGGACCCGAAATGATGAAGTCTCCCTTGGCGGGCTTCTTCTTCTTCTTCTCTGTTGGAGTTACGTGGCCAAACGACAGCACAACATCACAGACGAGAGCGCACGAACGCGGCGCAATGGAAAGGCAGCAGCATCAAGGCATGACGTAGCAGCGTTAGCGAACAGCGCCCCCCAAAACAACGCGCACACTAGGCATGTAGAAGCTACAGCAATGGCGCAAATATTGCGCTTGTGGATTTGTGTAGATGGATGGATATTTTATAAATATATGAATTCTGACCGCTTACCTTGCCCACTCGTCATCATTTTAGTAAATAAATCTGTAGCGTGCAGGATGGGGGTAGCCCCGGCGAAATGAACCGACAACAGCAATGAGGAAAGACATGAAACAGAAAGAAGGAAAAGCGCGAGCAAAGGGGACCATGCGAATGAAAGATCTCCACTTTGGCGGGGAGGGAGGTGACATACCATCTTTGAGGGGGGCGGGAGCAGAGCTTTTGCGACGGCTGATGGATCCTGAATCCTTCTTGCCGGGCAGCGTCGACATGGCGGCAGATGCACCGAGGCGAGGACTTCGAATGAGCTCCACCTTTGATTATGATGAGTTAACGTACTGGAAATGTGATGAAAGCCGTCGAAAAATTGTGCGGACGATCCAATGGAAGAGAAAGGGGCGATTAGGCATTAACGAAAGAATATACAGAGTTATGTACCGGCGAGGGGAGGACTAGGAATGGACAGAATGAATGGGCGGCTGGTGCGGGATGGAGACGGAAGGGTTATGCTATGGATACAAGCTGGATGGATATATGAATGAAGACTGTACAGTGTCGCGGTTACCTTGAGGTGGGTGAGCCCAGGAAGGTGTAACGATTCCAATCGTACTTTCTTGTTCTGGAACCACAGTGACGCCAGCAAGGTGTGCCTTGGGTTGTCGACAGCAATAAAGACCGCCTTGGAACCAGCCAGCGCGGAGCAAACAGCTGTTTTGGTAGTGTTTTGTGTTGTTGCCTTTTGTGATGCTCTAACATTCCTATATCTGGCTAGATAACAAGGCTGCTACAACACTCAACACTCAGATCATGGTGGCTACTGGTGGCACCTATCAGCACCATCTCATGGTAGCATTGGCTGCCCCTGGGGTCACAAAAAGCAATATTATTGCTAACAATTCTCCAAGTGGATGCCTTAATGGGATCTCATTGTGACCAATTGAAATCTACCCATTCAATCATCATTAATGGCCTTGACATATCCTGGCCACACTGCTACTCACAAAAAGGTTAGCATAAGGCAGATGCTTGTTGGATGGATTGTAGAATGTCAGAGCATGTGCAACAGAATGTGGAACAGGTTAGTGTTGTAAAGGCTAATGTGTTACAGATAGCGTTTGGGTGAAAGTATTTGTCCAAGAAACAGTGGTATCACTAAGAGCCATATAGATAGATATATATGGATAACTGACCAGTTGCCATGAAGCTGTCAGTTACAGTCACTGAATTCACCAAGCCCAACAAGCTGAAGCCTGACCAAAGAGTCACAAAGTGGCTGATGGGCAATAAATAAAGTGAAGATTTAGTGCTGATGTGAAGATGGCATGGAGGCCTTGGTGGGTGTTGAGATTGGTGATGAGCGGTTTGAGCACTGTGGCAGCCTCAAGTCAGTTTTAGTTAAAGGTGCCCTTCCACTCACATCTTCTGCACCTGTGTATCACTAGTTTCTATGGGCTGGGGCCACCATGACAGCTATGAAAGCCATGTTGTGTTCCATATTTTTTCTTTTGCACTACTGAATTTTCAACTCAGGCCATTCAATGCAGAAGAATGAGACAAACCACACCATTTCCTGAGTTGCCATGCTGTAAGAAGCAATGGACACATGCCTGTTATTGGTGGTCTTGGTTTTCTTTGCTGGCTGGGCCTCAGTTGCAGACTCAGATGAGATGTGCGCCTGTCCTAACCCACCTGCCTATGGCGTGGTCCTGGTCACAATGCCCCTCTGTGGCACAGTTCTCGACGCCCCACTGGAGCTCAATGCACTCAGTCAGGATATCAAGGCTGGCTGCGCCAAGCTGGCTGCCATGGAGCTCTGTGGCACACTGACTCAGGTGTTGGAGCTAGTTTCCACTGTGCAGGAGGTGATCAACTCTACCCTCCTGCCCCACTGCCTGCAGGGCCTGGCCCTCCAGTGTGTTATGAAACCTTATCCAGCCATGAGTCAGAGAAAAAAAGGAGGAAAGTATAGTATGCAGCATTGTCATACTGTATTGTGCATGTCACAAACAGCAGTTTCCTTCCTGCCAGTTGGTTATTTCTGGACATTGATCTTCATGTGTGATGAGAAGGATAGCCATGTCCTCTGCAGTAGAGCCAAACCACCAGGATTGAAGATGAGGTGATACCTTTTTGAGGTACTTGATAAGGATCTAATCATTTAAGATGGTGTGGTTATGACATTATTACTTGAGGTGATATTGCCCTCCCAGGGCCACCCATATATCACCCCACTGTCTGGCTGCCACCTGGCCACCACCTGGCCCCTGACCACCTCTGGCCACCACCAGCAGCTTGGCATCTTGACTGCTCTGCTCCCTGGGTTGTCTTCGTGTGATTAGTGTTCACTTAACCATTCTATGGAAATTAACAAACAGTAAACTCAGGGCAGCAAAGCCTACCAGGCCAACCGCCACCATGCAAACACCAAGCAAGAAGAAGCTAACAAGGTGTGTCTTTGTATTGGGCATACCAACACGAACACTAAAACGTTCTTCGAAACAGGAAGGAGAAGGAGTGCTTTCACTGCGGCAAGGTTGGCCACTTAGCCAAGCATTGCCCCGATGCTGAAAAAAAGAGCGATGTACAAGACCATCCCACGCTGGTGTACGTGCCGCCACGCAAACACACATTCAAGCTCGATAGAGACAGGGAGGCATTCAGACAGAGGCTCAAAGCCTTCAAGCACCAGAGTCGCAAGGCACCAACGTACTGAAGCCTATGCGCACGAAGCAATACCTCTTGTAGCTTACAACAGTTCCTTTCATCAGGCTGCGACCAGAGCTGTACAAGCCTGTGATGGAGGAAGTATTGGCCTATCTGGTGTGGGCGCACGGCCACTCCAAGAGCCTTATGGTGAGGGCCAGAGACGTGCGCCTCGCATTTCGTGCAAAGGTCACCCACGAGAGAGCAGGCACGCACCCCTCCACGCTCGCCTCATCCATCAGCGTGAGCGCACTCTCACCTCCAAGCGGCCGCCCAGGCGAGCTTACCTTCGCCGACACGTCAGCAATGACCGGCTACATAACATTTTCGACCTCGGCCCTCGAGCAAGGCTTGCGGGACGGAAGCGAGTCCGGCTACCCCTGCGAGCAGCCCTTCCTGGATCGTTACTGTAGAGGTCTGAAGGAGGAACACCTCCTGTGGCTCATTCTCCATGAGTTCACTCACCTCTTTGGCGGTACCGTGCATCCATTCGAATGAGGCCCTCCCAGTACGACCTTTAGTGCGCCGACACGCTTCATCTTTTTCCCCCAGGCTTCAACAACGATCGGCACGACGAAGCGTTCTTTGAGCAAGTGCGGGCCTTTGCCGAAGAGCATCCCTTCCTCTTCTGTTTGCCAGACGAAGACGAAGGCCAATAACGAAACACTAAACAGTAATCTTCAGTGGCGTAACAAGCGTACGAGAGCGTACCCGAGCGGACGTCGTCTTAGATTCAGCATTCACGCTCGAGACGGTAGCGGCCAACTTTCAACACGTGTTGAAGTGGAGCTCGATAACATAGGGAGGGTTTATTACAGCTGGTGATGTTGTGGGGACGGGTACCGTGTTTACCACGCACCAGTAAGAGGTGGACCACTTACTGAAGCGAGTAGCACTACACAGTATTGGTAGGAAGTTCAACGTGGAAGTGTGGTGAATGTGTGACAAACCTTGGATGAACGACATGAGCAGGTTCTCCGTGGGAAATCTCGAACTGGCCAGAGACCATGCGGCGCCCTGGCGGAAAGATCTCGACGCATCCTCGGGGGGAAAGCGAGAAGTGAACAGCCCGCTAATCACTTACTCTAGCGCAGCACGTGTGAGTGCATGCGAGCAGTGAGAAGGGGTGTTAGGTAAGCCTGAAGATCAAGACGGGCTCGGGTGAGCGGTCTCGGACTGCTGGCCTGATCTGGCCCGTGCGGCGTGAGCAGCTCTTGCTACGTCGCGGGTTGCGGTTTCTACAACGCGTCTAGGCGTTGGCGGAAACGAAGGCCTTGATGAGGTCCTCGTTCGATGCGTATGCGTCGATCTCGAATTCGGGGTAGAGACTGGTCGACGAGGCGTCGTAGGTCTCGGCAGGTGTAGAGCGCTTAGAAGTCTTGGGCCGTTGAAGGATCTGGGAATCGACGTAGGCGAAGTTGATCTCCTTCATGTTGCTTGTACTACGCGGAGGGCTCCTGCGCTTGTAGATGTTAATGTTACTCGCGGCTACACCGTTCCTGTGGCTTGGGAGGGCATTGGGGCTTGAAATAGCGGCATTCATGGTTCGCGGTGTGTGTTGGGAAAAAAAAGGATGAAGAGTAAAGCGGTCTTGGTTGTTTGAAAGATGAAGAGCAAAGCTGTCTCTTTGTCTGGGCAGCGCTCAAGTTGGCAGAAATTACCGCCCACCTTCCGTCGACAAAGTTGGGAGCCAAAAAACATTTGAGGCAGAGATTAATTAAATAAAATACTAATCGCAGAGCGAGGCCTTTCTTTGAAACTCTACGTTGTTAACGTGTACACATCATGGCCGAAAAGGTGCTGCCCTTGAACTTTTGAACGCTGATTTACCATTTGATTAATGCTCATTTCAGGCAGAGGGCAAGGCTGCGACCAACAATGCAGCCAAAGAGTCTAAGCCGCGCACAAAGGTTGAAGTCAGCAACCTGCCTCCCGGTCTCAACGAAGACCAGTTCCGCACAGCAGTCAATCAGATCGTGAGCGTTGACGATTGCGTGGATTACTTCTTCTACGTGGCCGGCAAGGCCAGGTACGTACTCTTTCTGCAAATGAAGCGCCCCTTCTGCTACTTGACATCTTCACACCAGTGCCACAAAGCGAGTCAAGTCCTACTGCGTAATGAACTTCAAGAATCCACAGGACCTCTTCGAGTTCGCTCAGAAGTTCAACGGACACCTATTCGTTGATGCCAAGGGTTCCCCCTCCCTCGACAAGACCTGGCTCTTCTAGACAGCAGTCGCACTTACGCAGTACACCATGCACTCCGCGGCTCCAGGTGTCGAGTACGCTGCGCTCGTGGAGTACGCGCCCTTCCAGCGCATTCCCAAACCGCGCAGGAAGGTCGATGCACGTCAGGGCACGATCTTGCAAGGTGCGTGACGGCAGCCACCTCGACCCTCCGGGCATGACCGCATTGTCTCAACCTCCGTCGTTCACATGGCTGCGTGGCGCGGTGTGGCGTACCAGACGAAGACTACTTGAAGTTTGTCGAGGAGCTCTCGGCTCCGGTCGCTCCTCTCCTTTCGGCCGAGGCCCAGCTCGAGAAGCGGCTCACCGAAGAGAAGGAGCTGATAGGTACCGTCACCGTCACTCCCCCCCACCCACAAATCTATGATGACTCACTTTTGTCACCGTTGTTGAAGATCTCAACGGTGGCAGGGCGCCGGCGATCATGTCGCCGCTGCTGCTGGAAATGCTTCAACGCAAGAAGCTTCGCGCTCAAAAGAAGAACGTACGAACTCCAGCCCACATAGCTCCACCGCCACCGGTGCTGTGGCCCGCGCTAAAGCGGCTTTTCTGACTCTTGCCGTTTCCCTTCTGCCCTCTCCAGGTGCGCGACGAGCGACGCAAGGGCGAGCGCAGGAAGAAGCGAAAGGAGGCGAAGGAGAAGGCTGCCGACACGGCTGCCGCTGGAGGAGGCAAGACCGCCGCGACGGAGAAGAGGGAACGCGCGCGCAAGAGGGACGCGGAAAGAAAGGCCAAGGCCAAGGCTGAGAAGAACGCCGGTGGCGGCGGCCGAAAGGGCGATGGCGAAGGGAAGCGACGAACAAAGGGGGCCGCGGCGGCAGCGGCTGACCCGAAGGCGCCCTCCTGGGTGGCCATACAGAAGCAGCTCGAGCCAGGCGAGATCCGCATCGCTGCGCGCGAGAAGCCCATCGTGTCGGCCTCTGCTCCATCATCGACCGCGCCTGCTAAGAACGCCGCGCAGCGGGTACGGGGCTGCTCCTGCTGCCTTCTCGTTAGTTGCCAGGAGTCACACACCAACCACTCTCATATTTCATCAACAGGGCGGCGCTCGCAACTTGATGGAGTGAAGCGCGACAGCAGCGTTTTGCTCAAATGGCGTTTGATTGTCGGTACACACAGCGAAGGAGGGCGCACGGTAGAGGTGAAGCTGAGCTTGAGGCGCGCCTTCGTTCGCGCGAATGCGAGGCCGTGCAACGACGGGCGGTCTGATCGTCTGCCGCCTATCTGCCGTATGCACGGCGAGCGCCTTGCAAACGACGCACGTCGCGGACACGACGTCGTGGCCACACAGCCACACGTCGCGACACCGCACGAGCGAAAGCCCGACTCTTCGCCCACGCGCGTGCTCCACTCTCTCCTCTGCGCTTTCCCTCTTTCTTGAACCCGCGGTCGGTCCGCTCGACACCCGTCCACGTCTCCCTCAACAACATTCCCCCCACTCTTCATCTCTCTCTCTCTTGCCCACGTTGGCCGACGGATGTTCTTGGGGGCGGTTGATGGCCTGGCGTGTGCGGTGCACCAAGGTGGTTGCGCGCTTCGAGATTTCGCACACTCTGAGGCCACAGCGGAGGTGCTTGTGGTGGTGTAAAACGTGTTCCAGATGAGATGGTGGTTACTGGGCCTTGGCGAGAAAGGGAGTGCTATCGCATTCTGCCCGGGCCACATATGCTATCACAGCACCACCCCCGATTGGTCAAATGTCTAGTTCACGGTTCGAACTTAAGCTTGGGACAACCAGGTCACCCATCACCGTCTCACCAACCACAGGCGAGCTCTTTATCTCTCCCCAGCCTTTTAAAGCCGCCCCTTGTCAGCAAGAACCAACCAAATCAAACACTCACCCTCAAGCAGACATGAGCCTCAAGATCGTGTTCCTCGCTGTGCTCGCTCTCGCCCTCCTGGCTGCCACCGCCCTCGACGCCGCATCGGCCCACGCAAGGCGTGGCGAGTGCTCATCGCACGATGGCGACGACGACGATGATGATTGGGTTTTCCACCGCTACTCTGTCCTCGAGATATCGACGACGGACATCGTGACTCCCAGTGCTCTCTTCTTCGGCACGGCGCCCCTCCAGAACGGTAAGTCCTGGGCCTCCTCCTCCTCCTCCTCTGTCCCAGTGTTGGTTGGTTGGTTGGTGATCCTTTTGTTGTTTGTTGATCTCATGCACTTCACACGCATACTCAACACCCCACCCACACAGACGTGTGGAGCAACCTGTTGTACGATCTGAGCGGGACCAAGGTGGTGGGATTCGACGTGGGTCTGTGCACCATGACGCCCGCCGTCAACAACACCGGCTCCCTCTACGAGCTGTGCAGCATCGTGCACTACTTCAACAACGGAACCGACCAGGTGGTGCTCAACGGCGCCAACAACTTCAACAACCAGGAAACGCCGCAGCCCTATGCCGTGGTGGGCGGCGTGGGCGCGTTCGTCGGCGCGTCGGGCAGCTGCACGGTGGAGACCGACGCGGTGAGCCTCAACGCCATTTACGTGTGCAAGTTCTGGACTCCCAACTTCAAGAAGTAGAGGAGACGACACCAGCTCATGGAATGATGTTTCTCAGCTTGCTTCCACCTCTACCTCCGCTCAGCACAACCACAACATCTGTCATTTGTGGTAGAGAGGACAATGCACTCGCAGGCCCACTGCCGCCATGCAGAGACGAGAAGGGGGGTTATTTTCGTCCTGCGCAAAATTAAAAAATTTTCAATTCGAGGAATAAAAATGTTTCTTGGAAGAACGAGCAAGGAGGGGAAAATCAATTGGTGTTCGCTGGTCATTGAGTGCAACGCTGGAGGAGGAAGATGGAGTGCGTGATTCCAGGGCGTAGTGTCAAGATATTTGCCAAAATCATCAATTGCTTATCCAAGGTGGGCGATGAGCTCTTTCTCGAGCCCGCCGCCGACAAGGTACCATTTAAAATCAGGGAATAGCTGCAAAGCTGTTATTAAATCTATCCTCCAGCTGGTGTTTCGTACATTGAATCAAGCTCGCTCGGCCTTCGTGGCGATCAATTTCAGCCCCAACTTCTTCGAGTCCTACACGCTCACCTCGGAAATCTTTCCCAAGTGTAAAGTTCTCCTCAAGGTTCGTCTCTCACCTTGTCTATTTCTTAAATGCACTAATATTTTGTTAATATTTGCTCTCTTTGTGCAGCCGTGCTTGGCGGTCTTCAGATCGATCACCACCGTCCAGAAGTGTACAATCCGTCTGGACGAGGCCGAGTCTCGACTGGTCATCGAGCTTCTGTGCAACCTGGGTTTGTGCTCGCCTCTTACCTTGCCCTTCTCCTCTTCCTCGCCTCTCCCTCATGTTCTCTCTCCCCTGCGCCAGGCATCAAGAAGACCTATCGGCTCACGTTTGAAGAATGCGAGGCGCTGCAGGCCGTCTACTCGAAGGAGAACTGTCCCAATAAGATCACCTCCCGTCCTCGGTAAGCGAGTCTGCGCGTGGCACATGTGAATGGACGTCTCATTGGCAGGCCTGGTCTAATGACTTGTCTTTGACTCTCCGCTCGGCACAGGCTGCTCATCGACGTTGTACAGAACTTCCACAGCGGCCTGGAAGAGATATCCTTCCAGATCACCGAGAAAATGTTCAAAGTGAAGAGCTTCATCGACGAGGACAAACGAAGTACTACTCTCGGACACACCCGCTACCTTCATCGTCTTCATCATCACAGGCATCTGAGCCGTGAGGCCTCACGTTGCTCCCCCCCTCCCTACTACTACTACAGGCCAGCCGAGCAAGATCCTGCACACGGAGCTGACGATCGACCCGCGTGACTTTGAGGAGTACTCGGTCGGCACCGAGCCTGGCGAGATCACCTTCTGTCTGAAGGAGTTCAAGGCCCTTCTCGGCTTCTGCGAGGTCGCTGGCCAGCCCATCAACATCTGGTTCGAGCAGGGCGGCAGGTACGAGATGATAGCCATCGACCCCCGTTGCGTTTCGAGCGCTCTTTCTCACGCTTGCATGGGCGTGGACTGGACACCAGACCGATCCTGTTCTCGGTGAACTTCTTCAACGCTTTCGACGTCGACTTCGTGTTGGCGACGCTCTTGGACGGACAGGGCTCCTCTTCGCAGTCCGACTCCTCCCAGAGCTCGCAGAGCAGCAGTTCGTGTGCGTGGGCACCCACTCGCCTCCTCCTTTTCATGCTCTCTGTAGCGCCGCTCATTTCTTTTCTCTCTCTTCTCATTTCCCCATAACACAGCCCAGCAAAGCAAGCAATCGGTACCGACCACCGCACGCCACCTTTTGCCTCCCGTTTGCGGCGCGTGGTGTCTTTGCTGACCTTTCTACTTTTACCTTGTTCGCCATCGCCCGTAGTATTCGGGGACTCCGTCTGCCACGCCCGCCTCTTCGG
>JANDJZ010000590.1:0-25184 GCA_027943245.1 Acanthamoeba sp. SK_2022b | reverse complement strand
TGTGTGTGTGTGCGTGTGCGTGTGTGCGTGTGTGTGTGCAGAGGTCAGTGCACGTAACGATAGTGGGCAGGCCCGGTCATCTGCGTGCCGTTGATGGTGATGACGGGAATGCCGGCAAGCTCCTCAGCCGACAGCAGGTTCGCTATGTACTTGGCCTTGGCCCGCTCCCTGCAATGCCACGCGTCAGGCCACACCTCCGCTTGACCGCACGCACGCACGCACACGGCGAACCAGGCCTGATGTTGAAGGAGCGCACCGGGGGTTGGACTGGCGGCCAATCCACACGAAGAGCTTGCGGCCGATGTCGAGTATGAAGCTGTCGCCCTCGTTCAGGGAGGAGATGCTAACCTCCACCTGCGCACATTCGCAACCGCCACCCCCCCCCCGCAAGGGGTTGATCAGCCGCCGATGTACGGCGAGAGGGAAAGGGGGGAGGGGGCTTTGGCGCTCCACTGTGGGGGGGGAGCGCACCGCCTGCATGACGATCCTGTCCTTGCCCTTGAGGCGGTACAGGTGGTTCGAGTAGCCCTCCACGAAGAAACCCTGCCCCCGCAATCCCGCCAATTCTCGTCAGCCGCACACATCCACATACAACACACACACACACACGCACGCACACATGCACACGCACACACAAACACACGCGCGCACGCACGCACACACACGCACGCACAACACACGCACGCACGCACGCACGCACGCAACACGGCCACCGAGCGAGGAGCGCGTACGGGATCGCGCGGGGCATAGGTCGAGGCCAGGTCCTGCGCCTTCCGGCGCTCCTCCTGCGGCGTGCTGGGCTGACCTGCGCGCGCGCGCCATCGCGGCAAGTGAGCCAAGCGGCGATGAGGAGAGTGGGAGAGGGAGAGAGGAGGGGGGGAGGCTCGCACTCCGGGCCTTGGTGAAGGCGGCGAGGACCTCGGTGGTGGCGACGTCGCGCTCGGAGAAGCGGTTGTCCTCGACGTCGAGCACCTTGAGCGAGCCGACGAGGTCGAGCAGCTCGCGCGGGAGCCGGGCGAGCTTGTTGGAGGGGAGGGAGAGCTCCTTGAGGTTGCGGAGCCTGCGGATGGCGTCGCCCTCGATCGCGCGGATGCGGTTGTGGCCGGCGTAGAGCTTCTTGAGCGACTCGGGCAGGTTGCGCGGGAAGGCGTCGAGGCTGTTCCACGAGATGTCGAGCCACGTGAGCTGGCTCAGCTCGCCGAGCCGGGGCGAGACGACCTCGAGCTGGTTGTTGCACAGGATGAGGGTCTTGAGGCCGCGCAGCTTCCCGCACGAGTCGGGCAGCGAGTAGAGGTTGTTGGCGGCGAGGTTGAGGTAGTGCAGCTGCTGGAGGTGGGAGAGCTCCTCGGGCAGGTAGACGATGTCGTTGTGCCCCACGTTGAGCTCGCGCAGGTTGTGCAGCAGGTACATGTTGGGCGGCAGATAGGCCAGCCGGTTGTGCGCCAGGCTCAGCCGCTCCAGCGTGCCCATCAGCTCGCACACCTCTGCGCTCACCATCACACACACACACACACACACACACACACACACACACACACACACACACACACACACACACACGCACACATCACACATCACATGACCACACACGCACACGCACATGTGGGCAACACACGAATGAGACACGTATGCACGCACGCACGCACGCACACGAGCGACTAATGAACGCGCGCGTGGCGAGAAGAGGGAGGAGAGCGCGCGTGCCTTCGTCGAGGGTGTCGAGTAGGTTGTGGGAGACGTCGAGCTCCATGAGAAGGGGCAGGTGCTTGATCTGCAGCAGGCCATCGCCGAGGAAGGTCAGCTGGTTGTGGGCCAGGGAGAGGGCCTCGAGGTAGATGAACTCGGCGTCGGATGCAGAGGAAGAGAACGAAGGACGGATGAATTCCTCGAGCTCGTGGGGTGGCGGGATGAGCCCCTTGAGGCCTCGATTCGCAAGATCGAGGTACACCCGACGCACTTTCATCACCACATCTGCAGATGTAGTAGGGCTGGGCGTGTGGGAGGAAGATGCTGGGCCATAGCCCGCGGCTGCCTGGAAGGACGTGACCAGCGACGTGCTCGACAGCGACTGGCCGATGGAGCCCAGCCAGGAGGGGCCTCCTTGCGGCCCCTGCCCACCACCCTGTGGCGCGGGTGCCTGCGCAGTCGAGGCCTGCTGTCCCATCACCCTACCTTGGGTCGTGTGATTTCAACGATTCACGCGGCTTCAGAGGCGCTTAGAAGGGCCCTGTGGGGGTTACTGGGCACTGGTGACCGTGCCGCCACGTTGGCACTGGTTTCCTCACCCTTTTTATTTCCATCAACATTTATTTCTTTCTCTTCAAACAAAGATGCAAGGGCCGAACGCAAAGGCCGAGTGGCTCAGCCCTCCGACCAAGGACGATGGGCAAGCAGTTTATCTTTGCGCGGGTATATCTGTGCTCTGTCGGCTGCCTCTTACGTAGATGGCGATTAATTGGAATTTTTTTGAGCCCCCAGAATGCGGAGCGGAAACGAAGATTAAGCCGCGAGACCGCCTCAAGTGCGAATCCTGCCACTGCAATATTCTCTACAAGAAACGGACGAAGAGAGGTGCGTTCTCCCCCCTGAAACTGAGGAAATGCGCACAAAAAAGTGATTCAATCTCTGTTTCAATTTCAGTGCTCTGCTTCGAGGCTCGCTAGCGGCAAGCCAACAGTAAAGACACAGCTTTCCAACTTTCATTTCTTCTCCTGGGGTTGTTGGAGGTGCTCCTTCCAAGCGTCCAGAACAGCAAGCAGCTGCTGGCAGGCGTGCACTAGGCCCTTCCGTTCTTCTCTCGGCACAGCTTCCTCTCGTTCTACGAGTGAGTCGAGATCGAGCAGCGACGTAGTGAGACATTCCTCTAGAATTTTGCAACGCTCCAGACTCACGCTCCGCTCTTCTTCGCATCTTTCCTCCTTCACTCCTTCTTCCTCCTTGCTGCTCGGCGCCTCTCCTCCTTGTCCCCTCGCATCTTGGCCAACCTCGTCTTCGATTTTCGCGCCGCTTTTTGCCGTGGCAAATGGCGGGAGTTCAAACTTGAGCTTGGAAACGACGATGGCGTCGCCCACCTTGCGATGAGTGAGTCCTAATCGCTCGCTCGTCTCGTAGATAGCGAATCGCTCGAAGGAGGAGAGAGATCGCGAGAACGCTGTTCGCTGCCGGTCGCCGTCTCGTGCAAAGACCACCAGCGCCTCCTCTATTCGCTGGCGCTTGGGGTCGCTCGCCGTCCTTGCCGGGCTCCACCCCTCCTCGAACTGATTGATGCATTGCTTGCGCACGCTCGCGCCCACGCCCTCTGGCGTGACCTCGCCGCTCTCCTCTTTCTCATCTCGATCTTCATCCCTACCCGAATTGAATGGTGCTCGCTCAAGGCAGGCCACCTTGTCCAATTGGGGCAGGCCATCCACGAATCCTTCCATCTTCTCCATCCACGAGAGCACTTGCTTCACCTCTTGCCGGATTCGCGCCATTTTAGCTTCTGGCGTCTTCTTGCTCTGTCCTGCTCTCTTCTTCTTCCATTTGCTGCCGCCGCCTCCGCCTCCGCCTCGCCGCGGCCGTCGTGTCATGCCAGGGACGCGCTGCACCTGATGTCCGCGCACTCCGCCATCGCCGCCCCATCGCTCGGCGGCCCAGCCGATGAAAGTGAGCACAGTCAAGCCCGCTCCCGCTGCCAAACACACGTGCCACCACCGCACCCGGCTGGCCATAGCCACCAGCGTCCCGCGCCCATCAGACTCCATCTTCCAAGATTTCTTCCGATCTGTCAAATTAACCTGGCCCTGTGTCGAACACCTGGATTTTACTGGACACACTGGTGTTGAAGAAATGTAAGATAATATAAATATAAATATAAATATATTATTGCATTTCTGGAACTCCTACAAAGCAAGCAGAACACAGACGAACTTCAAGATGAGGCGCCCGAGTGTGTGGTTCTACGTGGGCGTTGTGGCAGCCGCGCTGTGGCTCGGCGAGTTGGTCTCCCTGCTGGTGGTGGTCGGTGCAGGGCTGGCGTTGGCGCTCGCCGCCCGTTTGGCCTTTGCCCGCCTCCCTCTGCTGCGCCACGGCGGCGTGCCCGCGGGGGCGGCAGTGGTCGTCACCGGCGCCTCCCGTGGCTTCGGCCGTCGCTTCGCGCTGGCCCTGGCCCAGTCGGGCTACGTTGTCTACGCCACCGTCCGCAAGGAGGAGGACGGCCGCGCCCTCGTCGACGCGTGGGAGCAGCAGCACCGGAAGAGCGGCACCGGGGCTGGCGGCGTGAGGCCGGTCATGTGCGACGTGGCCAAGGGGGGCGAGGTGGACGAGGCCGCTCGGTGGGTCGAGCGCGACGCCGAGGTCAGCGGGGTGGAGGTGATGGCGCTCGTCAACAACGCGGGCGTGCAGCGGCTGGGCCCTTTGGAGGCCGTCGACGAGGCGTTCCTGCGCCACGGCTTCGACGTCAACTTCTTTGGCGCGCTCAACGTAACTCGCGCCTTCCTGCCTCACCTCCGCCGCTGGCAGGAACGGTACCGCAACTGCCCCTGTGGAGGGATTGAGGGGGGGGGGGTAGAGGGATGGCACATTTGTTTTGTTTGTAATTGGCCGGTTTGGAGAAGCGTGGTGCTGATTGGCCTGTTGGGGGGCTCGAGTGGCGCAGGAGGAGAAACGAGGCCGGGAGGGCGCGGCTGGTGTTCATCGGGAGCGCCGCCGGCCTGGTCTCCATTCCCTACATGGCCGGCTACTGCGCCACCAAGGTGCGGGCGAGCCACGCCCACACGGCGCCGCAAAGGCCATTGTACATCTGGAGCGCGCTAAACTCCGGGGGGGGGGGTTGCAACGTGACAGCACGCGGTGGAGGCCATGGCCGACGGCTTCCGCAACGAGCTGATGCGCGAGGGGATCAAGGTCACCCTCATCGAGCCGGGCAGCTACTCGACGGACATCGTCAGCGAGATACCCGACACCATCCAGCGGCTCAACGCCGACACCGATGGTGCAGTCCGCCGCCTCCTCCTCCCTCCGGTTTTGCTACTGACCGGTTGGCGTGGCCATCAACCCAAACCCAAACCCAAACCCAAACCCAAACCCAAACCCAAACCCAAACCCAAACCCAAACCCAAACCCAAACCCAAACCCAAACCCAAACCCAAACCCAAACCCAAACCCAAACCCAAACCCAAACCCAAACCCAAACCCAAACCCAAACCGTGCGTGCGCGTGGCAGGGACCTCTGCGCTGAGCCGCTACCGCAAGGCCTACAGCAAGTTCCTGACGGTGGTGGGGAGCTTTGCCAAGAGCATGCCCGATCCGGCCCCCGTGGCCGCGCTGCTGGAGGACGTCCTCCAGGCCCGCTTCCCGCCGGCCAGGGTCGCGGTGGGCCTCGACGCCTACGGCGCGGTGGTGCTCGGCAACTACGTGCCCGACGCCCTCGCCGACTTGGCCCAGAGCCTGCGCTTCTAAGAAGGCACGGCACAAGAGTGTACAGGAAACGAATCTCTCTCTCGTTTTGGTGCACATACACGCTCGTCTTGGAGTGTAATCGCGCGCGCGCGCAGTACACGCTGCTTCCCGCTGGTGGTGAGGCGCTAGTCGAGGAGGATGGTCTGCATGAGGCGGGCAGAGGCGGGGTAGGGGTCGACGTTGGAGGCGGGGCGACGGTCCTCGATGTAGCCGCGCTGCTTCTCGAAGGTGTGGCGCGGGATGCGGATGGAGGCACCTGCGAGAGGCACCACCACCGCCAGTGTCAGCGTCGTGATGAGGTGATGCCCCCCCACTCAACGGGCTTCCGTACCTCTGTTGGCCACGCCGTACGAGAACTGGGTGATGGGGGCGGTCTCGTGGCGGCCAGTGAGCCTCCTCTCGTTACCCTCGCCATACACCTGGATGTGCTCGTCGTGCTTCTTGGCGAGCTTCTCGAGCGCGGCCAGGATGGCCTGGTAGCCCTTGCCGCCCTCCTCGTGGAAGGTGCGGATGCAGAAGTTGGTGTGGCAGCCTGTGTGTCAAGAAGCGTGGAGCGTCAAGAAGAGAGAACCCCACCCACTGCCACCAGCTGGCTGCAGTGTGATCAGGTGCGGTGGACAAAGTACCGGCGCCGTTCCAGTCGCCCTGCTTGGGCTTGGGGTCGAAGCTGATCTCCACCCCAAACTCCTCGGCCACCCTGTGGAGAAGGAACCTGCTCATCCACAGCTGGTCGGCCGCCTACAAAGGGGGGAGGAGCACCGATGGCCTTTAACCTCCTACACCAAGTAAAAAATATAGGGTTTGGTGGGTGGGGGGGGGGGTGTAGAGTACCTCAATGCCAACGACGGGGCCCACCTGGTACTCCCACTGACCGGCCATGACCTCGGCGTTGATGCCGGTCACGTTGATGCCGGCGTAGAGGCAGGCGTGGTAGTGCGACTCGGCAATGTCGCGGCCAAAGGTGTTCTTGATGCCCACGCTGCAGTAGTAGGGACCCTGCGGAGCGGGGTAGCCGCCGACGGGCCAGCCGAGGTGGGTTCCGTTGTAGAACATCGAGTACTCCTGCTCGTAGGCGAACATGGGGCGGTACTGCTCGGTCACCTTGCTGAACACCTCCTGAGCCGGCGCGCGGGTGTTGGTGGGGATGGCCTTGCCCTTGTCGTCGTAGGTGTCGCACATCACGAGGAAGTGGTCGCCAGGGTGGAACGGGTGGCGGTACATGGCCCTGTTGTGTGGGCGAGCCGTGAGCAATCAATGGCCCGACCAACACACTATGGGAGCTCGGAAGGGGCCTCCTTACCTGGGGACAATAGCGATCTCGCTGTTCTTGCCCTCGGCCTGGCCGGTGCTGCTGCCGTCATAGTTCCACGCGGGGACGTCCTCGGGGCGGCTGGGGACCTTGCTGAGCGTGCGGGTCTTGGAGCGGAGGTCCTGGCCTGAGCCACCGATCCACACGTACTCGACGAGGCTCTTCGGCTCCTTTGAGGGCAGAGTAACGAAGTGGCTCCTCAGCTTGGAGTCCGAGAAGAACGTAGCGCTAGAGAGTTGGCGGGAGAACACGGAGGCCGTGGCCCTGCTGGAAATGGGAGCGGCCAAGGAGGAAGCGAGGCGAGTAGAAGACCGCATGGTGTGTACTGTGGAGAGAGAACACGGAAGTGGGGAAACCAGGGCCAGGCCAAGCCACGTCGTCGAACAGGTAGGGACCTGTACCAAATAAGAAACCGTGCAAGGGACACTCTTCCCGCAACAGGAACAAAAGTCGACACGCGATCCGAAAGGATAGCGGGTCCCAAACAATTTAAGAGGAAAAGAAATAGAAAAACGAGAGCCATTTTACAAATGTACAATCAGCACTTTACAGTAGTGGCGAGAACAAAGAACTGCGGTCGAGCTAGTAAGAGCAGTGGGGAGGAGGAGAAACGTCTCCACACTGTGTTGGGGTGTTGCGCCGACTGGCCACATCCTCGAGGTCGGTCGTAGTGGTGTGAAGTTCTTGCGCCAACGCTTCCACATCTCGAATCAGCTCCATCTTCTCTTCATCTTTGCGCGTGCCCAGGAATCTTGCTAGCGGCCCTGTTCCGCTACCGTGTTGCCGGCGCTGTTGTACACTTTTCTTTTCAATCTTCTTCTGCACTGGTGGCGTCTTTTCGATTTTGACCTTGCCGAAGTCATCCGCTAGTTTGTCGACAGGAGTGAGGGCCATGTTGATGTTCATCGTCGCCTCACGGCACAAACGCATCACCTGGTGTGAGTTAGTGTTGGTCTCATCATCTGCTGCGCCACCAATTTTGGACGCACCTGCTGCAACTTGTCGATGAGATCCTTGCGGGCTTGCTCGTTTTCGCGGGTGAGCCGCATGGCGCGTTCCTCGGCCTCTTGATGGATTCGATCTATACAGCCATCCCACAGCGTGGGCTGTGAGAAGGAAGGTGACGACGGGCCCGCCCCTGGGGTCGATGGGGACAACGCTTCCTCCGCCATTTCTGTCCCCAGCATGTCGCTGCTCTCCATGGCCACCGTCACGCTGCTCATCACCGCCACCTCTCCTTTACCGCGGCCCTGTAGCGCTTGCCCTTCGCCAGAACTGACGTGGAGTGATGCCCCCCCCCCCAAAAAAAACCCCCGAGCATGGTGGCACACACGCGCTGGAAGGGTGAAGGATGCTTCTATTCACATACTATGTACAACTGGAAGAAGGAGCAAACGAGGCGCGTTGAGGGTGTTGCGGTGCAAGTAGGCAATCAGGTGCTGACTCCGCCGCCAGCAGGGGTGGAGCGGCGAAGCAACGAAAGGGCGGTGCGGGCGTAGCTCTCCTTCGTGATGCCGTTGAGCACGCAGTCCACTTGCGGCTGCTTCATGAGCCACTCGAGGCAGAACTCTTCCAACGGCACCTCGTCTCTGCCACTCGTCCTCTGCACGTCGGTGCCGTCCTTCTCGCCTTCGCCATTCTCCACGGCGCCGCTCCTCCTGTACCCAATCCCGAGCTCCTCCACGCACTTCTCGGTCTTGACGGAACAGTGGTGGCGCACCATCTCCTTGTACACATCCAAGAACTGCTGGAGGAGCGTCGTGTCGCTCTCTACGTGACCGAATGGCGTCAGCACGATGGGTGCTACCGCGAGATGAGCACAGCTAACGCACCCTGCAGGAAGAGCGCGCGGATGGTCTGCTTCATGACGGGGATGATGTTCTGGGCGAGAGCGTGCTCGTAGTGGAAGGTGGAGCCAAAATCGGCCTTCATCTGGTCCAGCTCGCGGATGAGGTTGACGATGGCCCACGTGTCGCCGCGGCTGCTGAAGTGGGCGATCACTTGCTCCTTCACCCTCTCGTACGATACGGGAAAGGCATAGGAGGCCAGCCTGACCAGGAAGACGGTGGTCACCACCAGTCGCCCCTCTCCCCTCTCCCCTCTCCCCGAGAGCACCGCACGTACCTGAAGCTGCCTCGGGGCGTGAACGCATTAAGAGGGCGGTTGACCAGCACCCGCAGCCCGTGGTCGTGCGCCCACTGCCCGCAACCTTTGGTTTTGGTGGTAACACGCCAACCGGAACAAGTCACACACACACACACACACACACATACACACACACACACACACACACACACACACACACACACACACACACACACAAGAGAGAAAGAGAGAACGGGCGTCAAGTCAACTCAAAAGGCGGGTGCTGGCGGCGCCACACGACACCTTTGAGTCCCTCCTGCTCGAAGATGTTGGCCGGGAACTGGACGGTGGAGAAGGAGTGGGTCATGTTCCCCGCCGCACGGGCAGCCTGCGCGGCCATCTCGAGGAGGTTCTCGTAGGGCAAGAAGAAGGGGTCCGCCTCCTTGAGACTGAACGAGTTGCTCGAGATGCCGTAGCTGCGGATCCGGCCACGGCTCACCTCGTGCTCCAGCTCCTCGAGGGCCGCCTTGATCCTATCGAGCATGACCTGGCGGTGCGTGGCCACCTGGGCCTCGGGGGAATCCGCGGCGAGGTTCTTGAGCAGGTAGTACTCGGGGTTGTGGAGCAGGTACACGTCGATGTAGTCTGTACCCAGCCGTTCCAGGGATTGGCCGATTTGGTCCCTTTTGTTTTCAGCCGAAGGAGCAGGTGGAGAAAGAGAGAGAGAGAGAACCCACTCGTCATTTTCTCCTCTTCATGAGCAGCAGGATGAGGTAGTTTGTAGTAGCCGTTGCTTACCTGATGAAGTCGGGGTGGATCGAGTGCAGGCAGTCCGGGGAATAGCTGATGATGTCGCTCTCTGGCAGACGCAGGTGTCCGCCTTGGATGCGTTGTAGCGTCTTTCCTGCACACGGCGCCAGGGGAAAGGGAAGAGGAGGAGGCTAGTGAGATAGTGGTGGGACAGTTGTCGGCGGGTGAGGGGCCACCACCTTGGATGTAGCCTGCCTTGCTCACGACGACCACGTCCTGGCGAAGCAGCGGCCTGGGCACCGCGTCCGCCTCCTCGGCCATCGTGTGCACGACCACCGATATGAGCCGCTCGGCGTCCCCGTCTGTGACGGCACAGACACCGCAGTTAATCTCGAGCGGCAAGAGGAGGCCATGACGACGGCGGGCTGAGCGGGAGGAAGAGGGCACCCGAGTAGAGTGCTGGTCGTACCAAGGAAGTTGGTCGAGGTGTCGATCACGTTGACGCCTCCCATGAGGCATGTCCGCATGGCGGCGGCATGCTCTGGCACTTCGAGACCTGTCCGATAGGTACCGAACCTGCGTGTGTGTGTGTGTGTGCGTGTGTGTGCGTGTGATGAAGATCAGAACGCAACGCGTCGTTAGCCGCATGCGCCTGCCCGTCGGTCCGTGTCGGTGATGGTGGGATACCCTATCTTGGAGAAGGGTGGTAGCTTGGTGGCCATCTTCATGATTTGAAAGAAGGGCGAGTGCGATGGGTGAGGAGGAGCAGAGCCACTGGAGGAGCTCTAAGGGAAAAGGGCGCCACTTAACGCGGGTGATGGTCGTGCAGATACTCTTGACGAGAGAAACAACTGTTTATGCCGTTTGCTGCCCGCTCGCCTGCCAGTTCGTTGCTGGAGCTCGTGGTGTTGCTCGAGAGGCTGCTGCTTGGTTGGCGTGGCTGTTGGCCTTGCAAGGTTGGCGCGACGGTGTCGTTCTCGACAAGTTCTACCGAGTGTGAGGTGAGCGCTGAAAACGAACAAGGTTCGTAAAGGTGAGATATGGCGATGGCGATGGTTAATGGGTGCGCCTGCTTGTGGTAAAGGAGCCTTGCTCGTGAACGTGTGCAGACTTCGTGTTTGCTGAGGTGCTCCACCAAACTTAGGCGAGCGGTTGCGCGTCGGGGTCGTGCGATGGGTGCTGTACCCGCCAAACGGCCACAACACGACAACCAACCACCCTGGCGGTTTTCCAAGGGCTTCAGGAACATCGTGGTGCTGTCCCACGTCGGCGCGTGCGACTGACATTTCGGGCAGCTAGGCGCAAGTTCCTCGTTGTTGTGGGGCTGGAGAAGTACGTCGGTTGCACATTGGAGGACAGAGCTGGGTTGGTGGGTGGCCAACCGAGAAAACTACGGGGATCGCTCTCAGGCAAACGACCCGACCGCCAGAGACCTAACAAAGGGGAGGTTGTGAGAACGAAGCTTTGGGCAGCCCCCGAACCAGCCTGAAGCGGGCATTCTACCCTCCCAGAGGAACAGGGCGAAGTCACTATCCGGAACTAGTTCCTGTCCCTGGCCCTTGGCAGTCTCTCTTACGTCGACAGTATATATCGGGTAGTATAAAAAAAGCGAATAAGCAAAGACAACTAGGTGCGCGAGTTGTTCATTCTCGCCCGTCGTTTGCCGTGGTCGCTCTTCGCCGAAACGAACAGATCCGCCCTCTGCATCTGTCACCAATCTCTAAGACTTCACTCGATCACACTGAGATCAAGAGGTCAATCGATCACGTGAACCAACATCTCCCGATTTCATCCGATTTTTCACACCATGGTGTTCGTCGATATTGTCTTTGCCCTCTTCGTCATTGCCGCCGTGGGCTATTTCTTCTCCTACTTCGTTCTGCCCCGGTCCAGTACAATCCTCAAGGAATTGGCCGGCAATCGCCTTCGCATCGAGTTCGCGCCCCCGCCCACTCCCGCCACCCCGCTCCAGACGGTGTGGTTCAACATTCTGGTACGCGGCAAGTCCCCTTCTTGTCAATGTTGTGGTGGCGTTTCCGTTATCCGGTGCCTCTTCCAATCCCCAACAAATTCATTCGGCTCGGGTTGCCGAACCCGAATTCCCTTCTCTCGCGAGTATTGGTTGTTGGAAATAATAAATATTAAATAAATAAATAAATAACCGTATTGTTGGTGAGATTATTTTTCGTTCGATTCCGACACCGGAAGCTTGGAGGGGCGCTCGTCTCACGTCGTGAATAACACTGTTGCGGTTGCGGTGGCCGGGACAGGCCCTGCTGGACAGGGAGGGCTACGGCAAGAGCCTCGAGGCTGCGCTGTGGGAGCTGCGCCAGCTCTTCACCACCGACCCCAAGAGCGTCCACGAGTTCCTCGCCCTCAAGGACGAGGAGGCCCTCACCAAGTTCATCAAGTTCATCGGTACCGACCCATGTCCCCCCCACGAAGGCCAGATCGGAGTGCTCACCGTGCGCCCACCGCACAACGCGCAACGCGATTGGGGTTGTGTTCCGACGCGTCGTTGCAGGCTGCACGGCCTTTGAGCTGTCCAAGAAGAAGAGGGTCGACCAGGACTACAAGAACCTTGCCGCCGTCCTGGCCTGTGTCCGCACCATCATCGACACCGATGTTCGTGCACCGCATCCTCCTCCTGCTCCCCCCATCTTCTTCTTCTTTCTGGTCGTTGACAGAAAGCCCTCCCTCTTCCATTTCTCTCTCTCTCTCTCTCTCCCCCCCTGTTGTGTGTGTGTGTGTGTATGTGTGTCATCACAGGAGGGCAAGCAGGCCGTGGCCGACGTGAAGGATGCCCTGTACGACGTCTACCACTGCACCTTCTACGCGCCCGCCGCCTCGCAGGCCGTGGCGTTCACCATCCTGCGCGACATGCTCCACCACTCGGAGAAGGCCTACAAGGAGGTCGTCGAGTCGATGGAGGACTGCATGTACAACCCGACCAAGGAGGAGTTCCTCTTTGCCCAGCTCTTCGAGCGCCTGGCCAGCACCGACTCCACCCCGCTCCTCGTACGCCCGGGCCCTCGCTGCCGTCGCCGCGCGTGCGCGCCTCACCCCCCCCCCTCCTCCCCCCGTGCCGGTGCATCGGACAGACCGCGGCCGTGGGCTTCCTGGAGGCTCTGCTCAAGTCCCCGCACGCCGGCCAGTACTCGGCCATGTTCAGGCACCACTTCGAGGAGAGGGGCCTCCAGGAGAAGCTCCAGGTTCAACCCCCCCATCTCCTCCTCCCTTCATGCTGCTGCTTCTGCTGCGCGTGGGCCAGCGTTGTCTCACTCGTCGATGATCGGTGCAACGATTGCGTCGGCAGGCGATCGGCGGCCAGCACAGCGAGGTGCCCGTCAATGCCCTCGTCGCCGACCTCTCCGAAGGCGACAAGGCCGAGCCCTCCTTCCACACCACTCCCCAGTACCCTCCCCCCCTTTAACCTTCCCACCGCCTTTATTTCTTTGGCTTTTATTGTCAAAAAAATACGTCGCACTTATTTTTAATTTAAATATAATTCTAAATTATTTATTGTTTATCATTATTATTATTATTATTATTATTTACAAATGAAAGCCCTCGAGGCGCTGACGTGTGACAATGGCTGGGTGGTGATGCGGCAGCGATACGATGAGCAACTACAGCCACATGTTCAAGTCGCGCATCCGCTTCTTCTCCCGCGTGTTGGGCTGCCTCTACACCGTGCTCCCTGGCGTCCTGCCCTCCAAGATGAAGCCCATCTCAGATGAGGTCCGTATGGCTTCCATCATGCGCATGAAGGTACGCGCACCGCACCGCACCGCATGCACACACACGCGCGCGTGTGCTAACGACGGCGATGAGCGGGCCGCTGCGACAGAACCTGAGGGACAGCAAGCGCACGGGCAGCTTCACGCCCGAGGAGGTCCAGTCCATGAACCGCGAGATGTCGGCCCTCACTCTCGGCGTCGAGCCCGCCTTCTTCGACGAGTGCGTCCTCCCTCTCCCCCTCCCCCTCCCCCTCCCCACTCGCCCATTGGTCGTGCGGGCACGTGCGTCGGCAACTGACCTTGATGGGGGGGGGGGGCAGCATGATGAAGCGGGGCATGTTCTCGGAGACGCGCAAGTTCGTGGACCAGGCCGAGGCCATCGAGAACTGGAACCACGAGGAGCTCCTGCAGGCCGGCCGCAACGTGTGGACGTGCTTCGGCCTGCAGATGATCATCTACAACGAGGAGGTGCGGCTGCAGGACGCCTACGTGGGCTACTCCCTGCTCTACCCCTACACCGACAACTACCTCGACGACGAGACCATCCCCAAGGAGACCAAGCTCACCTTCCAGGTGCATACATTTAAATTTATATTATATTTATATATATATGTAACATATGCACGCGCGCGCCTACCCCCGCCCTCCCTCCCAGCACGCCTGCCGTGCCCCCTCTCCCTCTCTCGGCTGACCCTTTGGGGCGCGTCGACAGAATCTGTTCACGCAGCGAATCGCGGGCCAGGACGTCAAGGCGCGTTCGGCCCTCGAGCAGAAGATCTGGGACATGGTCTCCCTCGTCGAGAGTACGCCCCCCCCCAAATCGACCCAAGCCGGCAACCCGTGCGTGCGCGCGTGCGCATCAGCCACCGTCATCATATGACCAACCTCGTGTGTGCGGTGTGTCGCAGATGTGTACGACAGGACCAAGTTCCCCGACGCCTTCAACTCGATGATCTCCATCAACGAGGCCCAGACCCGCAGTCTCGCCCAGCACAGCAAGATCTCCCTCTCCGAGGAGACCCTCACCGTACATGCCCCCCCCCTCCACTCTCCCCCCCTCAAAATGCCGGCCAGCGCCATGAGGGAGGGGGACATGCCTTGCGCGTCCCACATCGCACACGCACGCACGCGCACACACACGCCTCGGGTCGAGCGCCCGCTGCCCCCTCCCTACCCCAATGGGCACGCCTAACGCGCGATCACGGGGGAGCAGGACATCACGATGGAGAAGGGCGGCACGTCGGTGATCGCCGACGGCTACCTCGTCCACGGCGTGATGACCGAGGAGGAGGCCCTCTTCGCCTTCGGGTTCGGCGTGGTACGGCTTTGGCTTCTTCCTCGCCTCTCCCCCCCCTCTCTTTCTCTCTCTCCCCTTCCTGGCCAGCTGACCTCCCCCCCATTCCCTTGTTGGCGCGTCAATAATCAATCCCGATTGGTGTATTACAGTGCCTGCAATTGGTCGACGATCTGCAGGACACTCTCAAGGACACCGAGGTCAACCACCAGACCCTCTTCACCTACGGCTGGACCAGGAAGCAGTCCGGTACATCTCTCTGCAACCAAACTCTCTCTGTGTGTGTGTTGTGTGTGTGTGATGTGTGTTGTCCGTGTGTGATGTGTGTGAGGAGAGAGAGAGAGAGAGAGAGGGTCTGGTGGTTGACCTCGGTGTCCTTGAGAGTGTCGCTGACAATGTCTGTGGATGGGAACAGCTGATGTGAAGGCCTACAAGGCGTTCCAGCTGCTGTACCTCTTCATCGACCCCGACCACTACGACCTCGACGAGAAGGGTAAGGATCTGCGTGGTGCCCTGCTCAAGATGACGCACACCATCATGCTCAAGGCCATCGCCAAGTACTGCTATATCTTCACCGAAGAGTTCGTCGAAGCCTTGGCCCAGTTCGCCCCCATCCCCATCCAGGTGCGTACGCTCTCTTTCCCCTCCCCCCTTCCGCCCTTGTCACGACAACCGTGCTTGTTGCTCACATTCGTGTGCGCCGCGCCAGCATCTCCAACGCGTGAACAACATGGCACGAATGCTGCAGATGGTGAGGAACAACCAAATCTAACCGAAAGCGACCCAGGCCACCTCGTTTTTTTCTTCTTCCACGCTCAAACAAACGCTGCCAGCTTTATTTTCCCCTGCCGCACACAAACACCAAAAGATCACGCGGCGGTGCAGCAGCCCCCGCGCACGGCATCAACGCCGTGGTGGGTTGTTGATGGTAGATTGGGATGAAGGGACCCCTAAATGTGGGAAAGGTGAAGAACATGTAACATCACCACACCACCACACTACCACACCACAACCACACCATCACCACACCACTACACCGTAGCTATGTCCTATACCATATCATCACATCACAACATCACAACACCATCATCACACCTATGCAACACCACCACACCTCACTACCACACTACAACTCTATCTATCTTTCAGAATGGTTTATCAGGAGAGAAAATACATTTGATCAAGTACTAAACATCAAATTATCAACATCATATTTATGTCAGTGCATAGAATTACTTTTTCTAAACACTCCATTTCACTCTTTACTCTTGCAGTTACATTTTTCTCAGCACACCTCTCACACAACAGGTGTAGGGTCCACCTCACCATGAGTTCCAAAGTCACCAAGTACTATGTACTGCAATCAGTTGGACTTCTTTGTGTGGTATGTAGAGCTCAAGTTTGTACTGCTCCAAAACCTATGGGACACCACATTCAGCAACAACGAGCAAGGAGAAAGACAATGAGGCATGGGCCCCAACAAAAAGCTTTGTGTGGTGCACAGGTTTGTTGCCTTGCAGGAAATGGATAAAAACGATCTTTGTGCTCCTCAAGGGAAGAGTGCAGAGGGCGCATTTCTTTATTGGAGACACTTGTGTGCAGGAGGTTGGCAGTTTGCTCATCCCACAACAGGCAGGGAAATTAATTGATTGTCCCAAAAGGTGGTATGCTTTTAACGAATGTTGGAGAGTGGCGCAAGTAGAGGTGTGTTTGGGGTGGGTCTTGATGAGATCATGCAGCGGCCGGGCGAAAGCACCATTCCCTCGGTGCTCAAGCAGATGGTGGCCTACCTCTCCGAGCGAGGTCCGTCACCCCCTCCAAAAAACACCCACATCTGCAAGTTATTCCAACCGCCCCCCCGCCCCCCCAAAGGCCTGAGTGCGCCTCTGTTCAGGCAGCCGGCCAACACAAAGGAGCTTCAAGATCTGCGCTACCACCTCAACAAGGGTACTTGCGTCTCCCTCGTCGAGGGGACCCGGGTCGTGGCTCAAGAAGAAGCGGCCGTGAATTCAATTGGCAGGAGGACGTGTGGACTATGAGGCTAAGCCTAAGCCCGAGCTCGTGGCGGGTCTCTTCAAGCTCTACCTCCGAGAGTTGCCGGAGCCCCTCCTCACCTTCTCCTTCTACTCAGCATTCCTCGCCGCCACCGGTCCCGCCTCTCTCGTCTGGAGCCGCCCGATCAAATGCTCTGGCCTGATTTCCTTTCTTTTTCCCTTTCCATTTCCATTTCCGTTTTGTGGTGGTGTGCAGAGGAGACGGATGAAAGGAAGAGGACGACGCTTCTGGGTGAACTCGTGGGCCAGCTGCCCAAGACCAATCGCCTCCTTGTGGAGCTCATAATCAAGTTCCTCGCCCGGTACACGCGACTGCCGTCCTAAGCGCGGGGCAACGCCGCGCGCTTGCTCACCACTTGACACGCACGCACGCACCGCATCGCGATGCTTGGCCGGCCGTCCTGCGCACAGGCTGTGCGTGCACGTGGACTCGAACCGTGCGAGCCCGGTCTTCTTGGCCCACATCTTCACCCACGTCTTTTTGAGGTGTGCGCGCAGGCTGCTCCAGAAACCTCGCGCGCCTTTGGCTGCTGATTTATATTTATATTTTATATTTATATTTTATATTCATATATCACTGTTGGACGCGCGCAGGCCCAAGTTCGAGACCATCGAGACCATGGTGCAGCTTCCCAAGGCCATCGCCCTCGTGCGGCTCCTCATCGAGACCGACCCCGAACTCCTGTTCCCCGTACGACCTCCCTCCTCCCCCCTCCATCCGGGCCGCGGGGCCTCTTCTTCCGTGTTCCCATGCCAACACACGCACACTCGAATTGTAATGGCCTCAACAGAGAGCCGCCGCCGCGCAAGCAAATGCTCAGCCCACCGCGCTCTCGTCCTCGTCGAGTACCGCCACCACCGCCACCGCCGCCGCCGCCACGACTGCGGCAAGCCGCGGCACAATGGCAGCTGCGCCCATCTCGCCTGCTGCCGGCGATCCGATTCGCTCGCCCCGAGCTGCAGACCCTCGCGGGGAGGGCCTTGGCTCGGGAGCGTCGGCGGCCACGTCTCCGCACGCGGAGCGGCCTGCCGCCGTCAGTGCCCCTCCGCGGGAGGTACTCTCGCCTTCGCTCGCGCCTCCGGCACGGCCTCTATCGCCCGCGACCTCCTCCCAGGTCTCCCCGCAGCCCTCTGCTGCTTCGCTGGCTGAGCCGGCCGCTTCGGTCCTCTCGCCCCGTGCGGCCGCCCTCGCATCGCTCCGCGAAGGACTCGAGTCTGGGTCGCCGGCCTCTCCGGGTAGGCTCCTCCCGCCCTCTTGTTCGTCTCTGCTCTCTCTGCTCTCTCTGCTCTCTCCCTCTCGCGATTGTCTCTTGTGCGGCTCATCTCTTTTGGTCGGCCGTGGTGTGGGCGGTGGGAACAGAGATCGACAACAAGGTGGCCCATCTAAAGTCGACAGTACAGGAGGCCCTGCAGACTCTCCGCAAGGACCTCGACGAGCTGGAAGACGAGCTCATGAACGCTTCCTCCGCCGATAGGGTCATCGAGATCGCCCGCCTGGTCCGCGCCACCAAAAAGGCCCTCGATGGCCGCGGCGAAAACGATTCTTGAGCGTCCTCCCGCCTTTTATTACTATTATTATTTACATTTAAATTAAAATAATAATAATAACAAAAACCTCGCGCTGGTAGTGTACACCTGTGAGCGCGCGTGCCCGCGCCTCTTCTCTCTTTTTACAATTCTCCTCTCTGCTGCTGGGCGGTGGCGGTGCTGCTGCTGCGCGTGCCCGTGTGCCATCGGGCGGCCTCACTGGGTGGGGCCTTGGGCATCCTCGCACGTGACCTGTGACCTGCTGCGCTCTCGAGCTGGTGGGTCGGTGAACGGGTTGACCTCTTGCTTGGCCTCCTCCTGCCGCTTGCACTCGTCCGAGCGCGCCTGTGGCCGCGCAGCTTCGCCGCGGCGGGTCGCTGCGGGGCGCAGTTCCTTGTAGCGCCGGTAACGATCGAACATGGCCCGCGCAGTGGTCAGCACGTCGTCGAGCAGGCCTTGCGCATTGGCCGCCTTCTCAAAGGCGTCAAGGGTGGCCAAGCCCAACCGGAGCGCAGAGGCGAGCACGTCGTCCAGAACGCCGCGAAAGTTGAACAGCGAATCAAAGGCCGCGAGGACGGCCAGAAAAGTCCCCACGGAGACGCCCAGAACCAGCCCCACGATGGGCCTGAGCATCAACACGGCGAGGAGGTACGCCATCGACAGCACGAGCCCCAAATAATCGCGCACGGAGGCCCTATAGCGCACGAGCCCCGATACGACCAGTTTCGAGCCAACGGCGATGTAGCCCTGCGCGGCCAGTTTACGGGCATGTAAGCGCGCGCGCGGCCAGACGCGCCATGGCGTGATAAGTATGGGCGCTGTGCTTACTTACCCCAAGGAGAGACGGTTGGCCGATCGGGCATTGGGAGCGCACGAAAAAGCGATCCACAAAGCCCCCGAAGAACGCGCGGCTGCGATCAGCCACCACCTCACGAGACGTGCCTAGTGCGGCGATGAAAACCTTGACCAACGTGTCCAAGTGGCCGCCGCAGTCGAGGTAGCACCGAAGCAGTGCCATGGCTCGCACCACCAGCGAGTAGAAGAAACCGTAAGGGTCACCCATCACTCCACGAAGCTCACGCAGCACGTCAATAAAGACCAACCAGAGGAAACGTATGCCCACCAACAGCATCGACAGCTTCTCGAAGATGGAGCAACACGTCATTGAGGCCCCCTGCAAGTTGAGCTGCGTGCGCTGCTCAGCCTCGGCGAAATGCTCCATCTGTACAGTCGAGCTGAATGGTTTCCCTTTCCGGTCCCTTTTTTGATGCCTTAAGGTGGCGCTTGTTTCGAGGAAGCGCGGACAAGATTTGCCTGCCCTCCGGCAACTCGCGCGGCATATCGAACAATCGCAGCAATCAATCATGTCCAAGAGCCCCTTCCAAGGTTTGGTGAAGGCTAATTTGCCGGGGATGGGTGGCAAGGGCCTGAGGACTGCCTTGTCGCTGACCGTAGTTGGTGTGGGTGCCTCGGCACTCGCGTACAACTCCCTCTTCACCGGTTCGTGATATGTCTCTCTCATCACTCATGGGAAGGATGGCTTTCCAAATCTCACCACCATGCACGATGTGTAGTGGAGGGTGGTCAGAAGGCCATCATCTTCAGTCGCCTCAGCGGTGTGCTGCCCAAGGTTTATAATGAAGGTCTGCACTTTCGCGTGCCTTGGGTTCACATCCCGCATGTCTTTAACGTGAGGACTCGGCCTACCAGCATCCCCTCCTTGACTGGAAGCAAAGGTACGGCCTTTCGGGACATCTCCAATTCTTGCCACCGATTTGATGATGATGATTCAATTCTGATGACATTCACAGATTTGCAGATGGTGAACATCACACTCCGTGTGCTCACCAAGCCCAAGTGGGAGAAGCTGCCTGACATCTATAAGAAGCTCGGAACTGATTACGATCAGCGAGTTTTGCCTTCCATAGTGAACGAAGTGCTCAAGGGCGTAGTGGTGCGTGCCAAAGTTCGGCAAGATCAGGGAGTCTCTCTTCGCATCTCTCACTCCTCACACTACACCAGGCCCGTTTCAACGCTGCGCAGCTCATCACACAAAGAGAGCTGGTGAGCGGAATGATCCAAGATCGTCTCAAGGAGCGTGCTGCCGATTTCTTCATCGATCTCGATGATGTATCCATCGTACGTGCCTCCTCCGACCCCAGTTGACCCCAGCAGCCAATGTAGCTCACGTCGATGTAACCTCTCTCGCAGACCCACCTGAGCTTCGGTCGCGAGTACACTGCCGCCATTGAGGCCAAGCAAGTCGGTCCGTATCGCCTCATACGCTCGCGTTGACCAACGGGGGGGGGGGGTGGCGCTTGTCTCACTCTGTGCGCATGGCCAACAGCCCAGCAAGAGGCGGAACGCGCCAAGTTCATTGTGGAGAAGGCTCTGCAAGACAAGCGCAGCATTGTCATCAGGGCTGAGGGTGATGCTGAGTCGGCCCGGATGATCAGTGAGGCGGTGCAGTCCAACCCCTACTATCTGGAGCTCAAGACCATCGAAGCCGCCCGAGACATCGCTGCATCGCTGGCCAACTCGCAGAACAAGGTCTACTTGAGCAGCGACATGCTCATGTTCAACCTCCTCAGCTCTATCAACGGGTACTTACCGGCCAACTTGACCCCAAAACCCACCCGCCCAGTCCGTGTGTCGGTGGTGTGGCTTACGCTTGCTTTCCTCTCGCTCGCCTCGTCGCCCCTCCAGGTCCAGCACCGCCACCAACCTCGTGGGTTCCGTCCTGTCCGCCAAGGACGCCGCCATCGCCAGGCAGTAGGGAGTCCAAGTCTCGCTGCTGCGAATAAACGTTCTTTCCTTTCATTCTCTCTCCCTCTTCAAAGCTGCTTGGGTGGTGGTGGTGCAAAGGAAAAGGACGGGCTTCACAGCCACGTTCAGCAAAATGATGATCGCAGAAGTTTATGTACACAGCGGAAGCCCTTCGCAGCAGCAACAACAAAGCCAACACCCACCCGTCTCTTATGACCCAGGTCCGTTTCCTTTCCGTCCTGCTCCCCTTTTCCGCTTCTTCGCAGGTCAAGCCTGAAGCCCTTGCCCGAGTAGTCCTCGCGCACCTGGTTCCAGCTTGGCTGTCTCTCGCTTCTTGTCTAAAAGTCCTCGTCGGTGGTGAAAACGCGCGCGCTCTCCCTCTCCTGCTTGGAAGACACGCCAGCTTTGGCGTACTCGCCCACGCGACGCTCGAAGAAGTTGGTCTTGCCCTCGAGCGAGATGAGCTCCATCCACGGGAACGGGTTGGTCTTGTTGTAGTGCTTGTCACAACCGAGGGCGACGAGGAGGCGGTCGGCGACGAACTCGATGTACTGGCACATGAGGCCGGCGTTCATGCCAATGAGGGCGACGGGAAGCGACTCGGTGACGAACTCTTTTTCGATCTCAACGGCCTCGAGAATGATCTGCTTGGGCACCTCCGACGAGGGCTTGTTGACGAGCATGGTGTAGAGAAGGCAAGCAAAGTCGCAGTGGAGACCCTCGTCGCGGCTGATCATCTCGTTGCTGAAGGCGAGGCCGGGCATGAGGCCGCGCTTCTTGAGCCAGAAGATGGAGCAGAAGCTGCCGGAGAAGAAGATGCCCTCAACGGCAGCGAATCCGATGAGGCGCTCGGCGAAGGTCTCAACGCCCTCCTTGTTGATCCACTTCATGGCCCAGTCGGCCTTTTTCTTGACCGACGGCACAGTCTCGATGGCGCGGAAGAGGTGGTCCTTCTCGATGGGGTCCTTGACGTAGGTGTCGATGAGAAGCGAATACATCTCCGAGTGGATGTTTTCGATGGCGATCTGGAAGCCGTAGAAGCAGCGTGCCTCGGGCACCTGCACCTCCTTCATGAAGCGGCCGGCTAGGTTCTCGGCCACGATGCCGTCGCTCGCGGCGAAGAAAGCGAGCACGTGCTTGATGAAGTGCTTCTCGTCGCTGCTGAGCGATGCCCAGTGCTTCATGTCGGAGCTCAAGTCGACCTCTTCGGCCGTCCAGAACGAAGCCTCGGCCTTCTTGTACATCTCCCAGATGCGCGGGTAACGGATGGGGAACAGCACGAAACGGTTAGGGTTCTCCTCGAGGAGGGGCTCCGGTGTCCTCTGCTTCTTCTTGGCCAGCTGGAGGGCCTCTTCGTCATTGGGGGCGATGATCCTCTTGGTGGTGGTGTTCATTATGATGTGATGGTGGTGTCCAAGGTAGTAGCAGTTGTAGTTGTTGTTTCTCTAGAGTATGGTTGTGTGTGAGAGAACGTAAGGAGGCTTTGTAGCTTCGCGCCTTGCCGCCAAAACTCGCCTTGCCGCGCTATGTCGTTCAACCGTCACCCAGCCGTTTAAAAGCTTTCGCCCTTCCTCGAAACAATTCGGGTCTTAGAAATGCCTTACATTCCGCCTTGCCACCTCACGTTCAATTTACCATTTATTGCTTCGCGTACAATTTATTGCTTGGGTAGGGGGCGGGGGTGGTGTCCCTTGTCTTGCCGCCATCGCGATGGTCTCTTTCTTCTGTCCTGGCGTGCACAACCAAGAGACCCAATCGAAAGAAAGGAGGTCGGTTGTCTCAGCAATCGTGTGTTCGTAGGCCAGGTTGACGAACCTCCGCCAACGGGTTTGCGGAACGCCGGTTGCCTGTGCTTGTCGGTTGTTGGGGACGCGACTCCGAGCAGTTCGGTGCGCGCCACCGGCTGGCAGCCGGCAACCAGGAAGCCGTCCGTTTGTGTCACACCGGCCGTAGCCTCCTTTTCATTTTTTCTGGCAGTTTGGGCAGAGCACGCCAATCGTGAGGACGAGGGAGAAGAAGAGGTGCCCCATCTCAAAATTAACTAACTTGACTCTATCTTTCTTTGGTTTCACGGTACCATTTATTTAATTCATTTCTTTTCCTCCTGGGTCGAGATTCTATTATCTTGGCGTTCTTTTCCCTATCTTTTTTGTGACCCCTGCAGCTCTGTATATCTGATCTGCCCCATCACATTCGACGGCATCGCTTCCAGGTCCCATCAATCCCTGCGCGATTAGACATCGGTAGCCATGCAGTACTCCTCCGTGCAAAAGGAGTTGCAGCTCTTCCTCGGAGGAGAGAAGCTGGTGGTACAAAATGGAGAGAAGGTGACCTACCAGTTCCTCATCGGCTCCTCTATCAAGAAAGAGAGCAAGGGCCACTGCCGCATGTGGATTACCAACTACCGCCTCCTCTTCTGCGGCAAAAACGACTCCCAGGTGCGTGCCCCATTCTCCTCGCCCATCGCGATTGTTTGTTTCATTCACCGCCTAAAAATTGGTATTTACGACGGCGACGACGACAAAACAGAACGCCATCTCAGTTCCCCTCACCTGCATCCTCCAAATCGAGGAGCTCAAACACACAACTACGAACCCCTATGGAGGAGTGCTTATGGTGTGCAAAGATTTTCGAACGATGGTGGTTCTCTTCACCAAGGAGAACAGCTTCAAGCCAACGCTGAAGGTTTTGAAGAAAACCATCCCGAAGAAGATGACGGATCTCTTCTGCTACAAGAGCTTGGAGGTCCGATTCAAGAATCTTCCCACCTACCTCGACGGCTGGTTCGTCTACAACATGCAGGAAGAATTCTACAACCGGCAAAAGGTATGCGGCGGTGGTCCCCCCCAATCATGGGCCCATGATTGCGCCGATTTTGTGTTGTGTCATTTTTGTTTGGTTGTGTGTTGCCGAGAGATGAAGGGGGCCTTTTTGTTTTGTTTTGTTTGCGGGCGGTGGAAAATTTACCGGGCGACGTAGTGCCACGCGTGGCACGAGCTGGGAGAGGGTGCAGCAGAAGATGTACACTAAATGTGTTTTTTTGCCTGTCCCACGCGCCAGGTGTCAGACAAGGTGTGGAGCATCACGCCGGCCAATAGCGACTACAAACTCAACGAAAATCTTTCGGGCTCGTTCATCGTCCCGGCCGACCTCGTCAAGACGGTCAAGGATTCGGACTTGAAGAAGAAGCTCAAGAACTCTCTGCTCACGTTGAGCTGGATGCACCCGGGCAGCAAGAGCTTCCTTGTCCGTCTGGACACCGTGCAGTCGTCCAAGGGCAAGGGCAAGGCCAAGAAGGACGAGACCGACGGCGAAGTGGAGGAGGTCGGACAACTGCAGTGCCTTCTCAATTCCCTCGGCTCGGCCAAGGCCAAGAAGAAGGTGTACCTGCTCGACACCGCCGGCTCCCCGTTCCTGCTCCAGCTCAAGAAGCCCAAGGTTATGGACAAGGTTCGCATCGCCCCCTCCTCCTCCTCTCCCCCTCTCCTCCCCCCTGTGAGTGGCCGTCGTGTTGTGGGCTCACCGCAGCTCGATGTGTGGCCGCAACGGAAAACGACAGGAGCGCGTGAGGCGGCCACGGGTGGAGTGGCTCGACGACGACAGCGACAGCGACAGCAGCGCGCCGATGAACTCGACCAGAGACGACGTCACCGAGGGGGAGGAGTGCTTCGACTACTTCATCCCCGAAACGGCCGACAAGAAGGAGGGCATCACCGAGGGAACGCTGGGCCTGCCCCAGCTCTCCGCCGTGCGGAAGAGCCTGCTGGAGCTCCGGGACGGCATCTGCACCTTCCACTCCCTCGGCGACAAGATCATGCGCTACCGCTCCAAGGCCTCGGGCGATATCAACGTCAAGGGTACAACGTCAAGGGTACAGCACGTTGTGGTGTGTTGTGTTGTGTTGTGCTGTGGCTTCTGCCTACGCGTTCTTCTCCGCTGGCCGTGATCGTGGGTGTGTGGGGGTGCGTGTGCATGGGTTGGGCTGACGACTCTTCTCTTCCCGTCCCGCGTGGGAAATCCAAAACAAAAACAAAAACAAAAACAAAAACAAAAACAAAAACAAAAACAAAAACAAAAACAAAAACAAAAACAAAAACAAAAACAAAAACAAAAACAAAAACAAAATCAAAAACAGTGTTCGACCCGCACACGGCGCAGTTCGCCACCGCCGACGTGGACTCGCTGCGGGACGGCAGCGCCTCGCAGGGCCCGCAGAAGGA